>VZTM01017262.1:0-38301 GCA_013400555.1 Jacana jacana | reverse complement strand
TCCACATTCATTAGGAACCCTTTTTAGACCCAGACAGAAGACAGCCCGTGAGGCTTGTTCAGAGGCCGGTACGATAGCAGAAGGACTTGCTTCTTTCCAGCACCTCCTTAGATGTTGTTGCAAAGGGACTGACCCATTACACAGGCAGGTTGCTGAGCACGGACCCTGATGTGCTGATGGTGCAGATGTTCACTGCATTTGGAAGACACTGTGTGTGAAGAAATCTTAGAAATCAATTAGTTCCAGATTTCAAAAGGTATGTTTGTGTGCCCTCTCTCTCGTTGCCATATTTTACTGACGTAGGATCCTAAACTCCATGACTTCCAGTGGACTTGTGCCTAAAAACCTGTAAACTCTGGCTTCTGCTCAATTATGACAATTAGAAAGCAAGAATAGCACATCACAAAATGTCCTGTGTTGATGCAGCTGGACAACTGCAGTTTAGTTCTACTGCTTATCATAATACTTCACACACACAGAGCTAGTAAAGTTACAAAAGTTTAATATCAGACACTGTTTCAGCATCTTCATATGAAATTTATAAGTAAGGAGAAAACTTAATTTTATTTAGGAAAAACTGATTTTTTATTCAGATTATAGAAAGTACACTTATTAATGTGCTTATTAATTACTGGCTTTTAATAGAGGTATGGTTATAAGTTTTAGCTAGAAAATGGAGAAGGTATATATTTTTGTGCTGTTTTGTTTTGGCTTTTGAAGTAATCACTGGTTTTAGTGTTTATCCTGTGCAAATAAACACACAATCTGTCTATGCATGTATCTTGTCTGTGTATTTAACCCTATATGTAAAAGACTACCTTTTCCTGCCTCCATACTGCAATGAAAAAGTATTGGGCAACTAATTTTATGTTTTATTGCTGTTTTCCATTGGAAAAAAAAATTTGGTTAGTTTTTTTGTTAAAGATCTTAAAAATCTAATTATTTTTGATCATGATGACCAAATGAGATGCAGCTGGCTCAGTTAAACTTTTGGTGTATTTGTCCTGAAACTGATTGTTGCATTCAAAATGAATGGAACAACTGAAATTAGTTATTTGCTTCATTAAAACAAAAATAACAACAACAAAAACGCTGTATTGAATAAAAATAATTTCTTAAGTGCCCTGCTAATTTCAGTTTTATGATGTTTTTATCAGTGGCACTTCTGGGATCTTGATTTATAATAACCAAGCTAGGAGCTTTTCTGTTTGGTGTCACCAGGACACTGCATACAGGTGTCCCAGCACAAGGGACTTCAGAGACCATCTAGTCCAACCCTCTGCAAAATCAGGTTCAACTAGAGCATGGTGGACAGGAATGTATCCAGGTGGGTTTTGGATATCTCCAGAGAAGAAGACTCCACAACCTCTCCGGGAAGCTTGTTCCAGTGTTCTGGCATCCTCAAAGTAAGGAAGATTTTCCTCATGATCAGACAGAATTTTCTGTGCTCCAGCTTCTGTTTGTTGCCCCTTGTCCTGTCACTGGGAACCACCGAGAAGAGTTTGACCCCANAGCAGGGGAGTTGGACTAGATGAACTCTAGAGAACCCTTCCAACTCTGGCAATTCCAAGATTCTGTGATTCTGTGATCCATTTGATATCCCCCCTTTCAATATTGACAAGCATTGATGATATCCTCTCTCAGTCTTCTTAAGGCTAAACAGACTCAGGCCCTTCCTCATAAGAGAGGTGCTCTATTCCCTTGATCATCTTTGTAGGGCTACGCTGGACTGTCTCCAGTAGTGCCCTGTCCTCCCTATGAAGAAGCGGCTGAATATCTGTAAGGTGGAGGCCAATTGCATGACCTGCTAATAAAAAATCTGGCAATACTAAAATATTTCATGTTATTTGTATGAGAACATAAGAGGTGGATCTCCCTGGAACGTAAATAAGAAGTAGAATTTCATTACTGCCCCCTGTTGGCCATGGTGGCCCTAAGTGGTGCTTGCTGCTGTAGCGGCTGCTGTTGCTTGTGTCCAATTCCCAGGTAGCCCCAAGATGCAATAAGAGAAAAAATGGCTAACTGTGATTACGGATTTCTGCAGCAAGAGGTGAGTAGAGCTCAGACATGACAAGGCTCCCATGGGTCCTGATTGAGCCCTTCTTTGGAAAGAGCTATGTGGGTACCAAATTCTCACATGCCCTCCCATAGGAGGAGAGCAGTTTATGAGGTTGTTGTGAAATGTGTAGTGTTTTTGTCACTATGAACTAATATTATGAACTTCAAGCTACTCATACAGCTTTTATCAGAGTGCTGAGCCCTCCGAGGGATGGCTGAGTGACACGCTGCCTTTGAAGATAAGGTGGTATCACTGGCAAGACATAAATAGACAAAACATTAAACTCACCTGGTCTGTCTTGTATGTCCCCCAGCCCTGTTTCAGGCACCAGACCTTAATGAAAATCCACCGCTTTTGTTGGTCTGTGGCTTATCCAGCCGGAGAAGGAAGGGGAGCTGTAGAAGCACCATTTCCCTTGTATAGAAAGGATTAAAGGTGCCAATTTTGACATTCTACATATTCTTAAGATTCTTGTGCTGTCTGTAAATGAGGAGAAAAAGAAGAAAAAGAAAACAAAAACAAACCCAAGGGATTGCATTGTGTGGGCTGAGCCTGAGCTATGAACCTGCAAGACGGAGAAACATTTTGTCACTTTGCACTTGTGCTTAAATTCACACTAATCCTTCCAACGCAGTGTTGAATAAGAAAGAAATAAACAGGCTAATGCCAAAATCCCCCTGTTTATAGGATTACCCAGTGGTGAGAAAATTACTTGGATCTTTGTGCTGGGGAGTGGGTGGGAAGAGGGAAACCCCTTCCCAGAGGGGAAAGCGAGTGCGGATGCAGACCTTGGGGTACCAGGTTCTTTGTGTAAAGAGGTAATAGAGAAAGCAAAGAAAATAAATCACTACTCTACTTTTAAATCTATTTAACCAATATACGCCAGAAGTGGGTATGTGTGTCTGCTCCGTAAGTGGTGGAGAGCTTAGAATTAACACTTCTGTGAATTATCCACAAAGCTGAATGCAGAAATAATCAGGATCTGGTAACTGTCAGTCTGCCATTGCTAATTTATATGCCAAAGTTGTGAAATATTTCAAATAGAATTAGTATGGAACAGAGTTTAATCCAACCCACCCTCAGGAGCATACCTCCTGCAGCTCCTCCTGTTTTAAAGTTAATTGAGTTAAATTATTCTTTGGTACTAGGCTGTCCACACTGCTTTATCTTTCTACATTGTTCAAATAAATATTTCCAATTCACTTATAATCAGCCTGCTAATGAATTTTAGCAGACGGAACTAATCAGCATTGTTGATGTAGTGGAAGTCTGAAGAGACTGGATCTCTTCTGTAGTACCAGGATGGATGTAGCCTTGTAGAAAACACTTGAACCCCACCACTTCCAGTCTGTAGCATGTCAGTGGATTTTTGTGATCCCCTGAAGCAGACCATTTCTAAAAAATTTGAGATGTGTGTGGGGTAGCTAATGAGAACATGTCTGCTTTGAAATACTTACAAATAGTGATGCAGGGCCAGTGCTGTTGATGGCTCAGGAGAAGCAGCTGAGGAGCAGGAGAGCAAGTATGGCAGTAGCTCAGTTCTCACCTTGGCCACAGAAATGCAGAAGCAGGGAGGGATGCAGTGGATATTTTTTACCTAAGCTATGTTACATTACCTGTCAGGGAACTTCTATTAGTGAGTAGTTTCTTCACAGTTTACTATGTAATCTGTATGAAGAGTCTGAAATGTGTATTACCCTATTTTATTAAACTCTTTGAATGCCCCTTCATTTTTAGCTAGGTATATTACAGATTTGCTAGCTTATCCTCTGAAGCAATCAAGGAATCTAATTATGAGTGCAACCACCTTTGGAACTGCTTGCCAATGCTGTCTTAGGGATACTGAGAAGAATCCATATCCACCAGTAATGGTGATGGCTGCATCTGGGCTGCAGAAATCTATTCATGAAAATGCTACTTTGCATTGGGTGGTGTGAAATTAGCAGTGTTTACTTCATGCAATATGCATTTAAGACTGCAATAGACCGGATGCTTCAGCAGTCCTATCCTTCAGCAGGACATCACATTAGGACTAGATGGAATTGTCTACCTCACATAACAGACAATCAACCCATAAGCACAGAGTTCAAACTGCTTGACTTTGGTTCAGACAATGAAAAGCCACCTTTACCCTCATCTTGTGTTGATTTGAAATGAAATTATCGAAGAACCAAATTTACATGTTTCACTGAAACTATTTTCGTTTTGGATCAAACACTCTTCAGATAAAAAAATGTTCAAAACTGACAAGATCATTATAAACAGAAGGTCCTAAAATGAATAATGCATTCTACAGTTTTGATTTATTTTACTTTGTGAAACTTCAATTTAGTAAAGGTATTGATAGTGCAAATCTACCTTTCTGTGAAAATTTTAGTCTATGTTGCAATAACTTTGCAAAATTCTTGTTGGAGCCTCCTATTTTACCTTTTGTAAGTATTTTGACCTGATGCTTACACACCCAGCTGAAGTGCACCTGAGAGCTGTTTTCAGTGCTGAGGGGATATATTGTAACTAACCTGCTGGTTTTGTGATTCCCTTGCTGCAGCTCCTAACACTAGCATGCTGATTTTTGCAACGTGAGAGGGCAAGCTGAAGCACAAGAACATTCAAGTCCAGGTCCACAAAAGCACCTAGACAGAACAAAGAATAAGCCATTAAACCTCACCTCAGTGAGACCAATGGGTCAGAAGTACTCTCTGTATCTGCACTCAGGCTCTGCCACTGTTGAGCAAGGACCATCAGGTTAATGGGGTCAGTTACAGAGAAAATAAGCTCTTACTCTGCAGCTTGGTGAGGGAATCCCTCCACAGGGAGAGTGGGTCCTGTACTCTGGCCCTTGGCCTTGAAGTGCATATCCATTTTTCATCAAGAGTGTTGTTGGTAGGAATCAGAGGTCAGAGCAGAACTCTCTCCTCTCCTACTTTGATCTTGAGTGAATGCACTTACCTGGTTATGGAGTCATGCTCCTGTCTCCATGATCTTGGTCTTGCTGACCCTTTGAGTTGCTGTCTGAGTCCCTCAGGGACAGTGAAGGCCGGATGCACTCCTGGAGAGTCTGCAGGCTAGACGCTATGGGTTTGAACCTTCCAAAAGGCCTTCCAATCCCTGGCTCATTGCTCTGCACTGTTACTTAGGAGAGCAAGTTACCAAGTCCCACCCAGGAAGGTGCACCCTCTGAGTGAGGACACAGGGCTATGAAAATCTGGGCTGTGGAAAGCACTTAAGATGATTAAGGGAGCAGAAATTCAGATACAGATTTTGCTCATCAGTGGCTTCTTTCTGTTCTTGGGCATCAAAGTCCCTGGGTCTCATGGGGCGCATGAACTCTACTCCCAGAGTCTAAGGGTTTGGGACCCTGTTGTAGAGCAGACCTCATGCAACTTCTGAGAGAATGCACAAGAAATGCATAGCCCATAAAGGGCCTGAAATAAGATATCTCACAGTCAAAAGCTAGTTCTCAAGTCCTGGTCTTCCTTTGCATCCAAGGAGGGGAAACATGGGAAAAAATTTGCACTGCAAGGTAATGGGTAATGCAATCTACAGGGGCATTGAGCAAAAATCTCTGTAAGGTGTACGAATTTACTGGTCACTGGCAACTTCTCATAACTGATAAACAGCAGGTAATACCCCCCTCCTATCTGTTTGTATCTGATCACAGCCACTCTATAACAACAGTTTATAAACCTTAATCACAAATAAAATATTCTATGTAATTTTCAGAATCAAAGGTAACTCTCAATAATGTTCAGAAATTAAGCGAAACAGGCAGACACAGATACTCATTGTGGGATGCTCCATAGTAACAGCAGAATCGGTTTTGTGACCAAAATATGTATTTGAGAGTAGAGGGAACAACAATCAGCCTCTGTCATAACAAAGCAGATGCCATTAACTAAAAAGCAACACAGAAAGCACTTTTGACTTTCGCTTGCTAAATGTAATCTAACATTTACCAGCCACAAGCCAGAGGTCAATGCCTCTTCCCTTCTAGCAAATGCTGGCTATGGAGAAAAACTGAGGAGTAGTGTTCTTCCTTTGAACAGTGCTTCCATTAGCAGAAACATTGCTGTTTCTAAGTGGCTTTGCTGTTGAAGAGCACGGCCACTGTGCTTAAGAGTTTTAGATCTTTTAAAACTGCAACAGCAGCAAAACCTTTTAAGCCAAGAATCTTCTTGAACTTAAACATTTTAGACAGAAACTTTCAAAAAAAGTTTGTGGCATCACCAAATTACTGAACTTTGCCTTTCACACTTTAGGCTAGGGATGAAGAACACTCTGGTTCCCTCCTCGGGTTTATATTTACTTTGCAATGAAGTATCCATTATTTATTTACACTTAAAACTGAAGCAAGCACCCTGTTCACTGATAATTGCTCTATTAATTGTTAGCAAGTGAATGGGATTAGTGTGGCCTCATTTTTGGAAAATCCAGCAGAATAGCCACCATCCATGTTTCTGCCAGCCCTATTGCTTTCTGCTTTTTGGGCACAAGGAGACTCTGAAGTAGTACAGAGCTGGACTGGGGATGCCTGTGCTTTGCCCTTTGCTGCAACTGTGGAGACAGTATTTCCATCGCTCTGCATGCTGTCTTATACTTCACACTAAGCAAAAAATCTATTAAGTGCTGATAGATCAACATCTCTTGCAAATGACAAAATTCTCATTGGGAAAACAGGTAATCATAGGTATTGTCTGGAAGAAGTGTTTACATCCCTGTAAAATTTCTATCTCTGAAATTTTCTACTAAGACTGAATTTTGTTACCTAATGCACAATCCAATACAGTTGCATGTGGATTCTATACAAATCTTTTCCCTTTTATTTTCTATTGGTTTGGTGAAGACTTGCCACTCAAGAAACCATTTTTTTGTCATCGAACCAGGGAATTAAGTTCTCTTTTCCTGAATAATTATTGAAAAATTATTATCAAAGATTATTACGGTCACTTTTTCTCACAAGCAAATTTTTTAGAAGCAGTAGCAGACAATTAAAAGCATGAACACCAAGATGTTCTAAAACCGAAAAATGGCAAGTATTTTATTTCATGGCAAACATCATGTGCTGTTCAGGAGAATTAGTGTGTAAATGTGTCCTTTGTGCTGCTCACAGAAGCCCTTCCTCTGTATAATAAGGTGCATATTTATGACAAAAACATTGTAGCAGAAATCAGAGTAATTCTAAGCCAAGGTAAAGGTACTTCTTAGATTGTAAACAGCTGTATTAAAAGATATATCAGTACAGTTGTACTTTGATTCAGTCTTTGCTTTGAGAAGAAATCCTATTCATGTTTTAGTGTTTTGATATAGTCAGCCTCCTTTGGAGGTATTCAGTGGTTTTTGTATGGGAAACCATCTAACAGGAGCTACTCAGCTCTTTATGAATAGAAACTCAATTTCTTATGTATAATAGAGCTGTTCATTGGCTCTGTCCTTGTGTTCTATAGCTGAAATTCAAAATATATGTACATAAACAGAAAGTGGTATTATTCAGTCTACATCCAAAAGGATAGAAACCTAAACATTTCTTTATGAAGGTAAAATGAGGTGGCATGTAACAAAAAGGAGAGGCTTTTTTGTAGTGTAGTGTAACTAGATACAACAAACAATGTAGAATCTATAATACAACAGCTCTAAGAAATACACTACAGACTTTGATGGCAGTTTTCTCTGGAGTATTATCTCTAGATGACCAAGAGCAGGTTATCCAGGACTGTGCCCAGTCGAGTTTTGATTATGTCCAAGAATAGAGGCTCCACAATGTTTCTGGGCAACCTGTAACCTGTAGAGTTTGATACTGCGTATTCAACATGCTTGACATTCTTGATCTCTAATGGTCATCCTCACTTCATGGGATGGCATTCATATACTGGTCTAACTAAAGGCGGCACTGGAGGCTGTTCCCACCAGCATCCAGCACACACAGCGATTCCTCTGCAAGGTCCATGGCAAGCAGAAGCCCCAGGTGTACACTTCCAATAATTTTGCTCCAACCTCAACAACCCATAATATCATAGACATGAGAACAGGGCTTCAACATCTTTTCCCTGTTAAAATACACTGCAGGAACTGTAAGCCAGCAGGTTTTAGGCATCTGATTTCTCAGCAAGACCTACATCCTGCACTCTTACTCAGGTGGGTGTGCTGGACTCAGCAAAACAGTGTGTGCATTTGAAGATCCTGCTCTGAAATTCTAAACATGAGTGCCCCTGAGGGCTGACAAGAATTGGGTTCCTGAAAACTTTTGGAAATACAACTTTGGCACTTAAGCATAAGATTTTTTTCACTAAAATTAACATGCATAACTGTTTAAATTACGTGCTGAACGAAAGCATAACAAGCTAACAAGCTTTTAAAGCTATATCCATTCTTCCTGTATTTCAAATGATCAGTTTAGGAAGTAAAGTAAAATGGAAAGATTTCATTACTCTCTTCTTTTTAAACTTCTTTTTGATTATATTTTTTTTTTGCTCTCTTTTCTGTTGAGACAGAGACCTGGTTTGCTCGATCATTCTGTTCTCACAGTGCAATTTGAGCTGTGTTCAGTGTTATGTTACTTCCTTCCTGTACCACCAAACCTCTATCATGCCCAATTTGCACTCCTTGCTTTCACTATACATTGTGTCAGCATTCCAGGCTGCAGTTAAGGGTGATTAAAGAAGACAGAAATGCCTGAAATCCACTAGCTAGCCTGCCTGAAAGGCAGGAGCTGACAACCTCTCTGCTACTTCTGTACAAGTTCAACTTGCTTGCACTCCTTGCTGAAACACAAAAGTTGTTATTTTCTAAAGAAAAGAAAGTAATAAATGTTAGCCTGGAAAATTGTTCTTCATTTTTGTATAAGAACTTTAAAAACTTTGCTGACCACAGCTTTTCCCCTTCCATCAGCATGATATTACCAATGTGTACAAAGCATACGCTTTGCCCAAGTTCAATTGCTTGGAGATACAAGCTCCTTTTGGTGTTTGATACACTGGTCTATTTGTGGAGAGCCATTAATTGTCAGGTCAAAGCTGCCAAGTTCTGCTGGGATCAAAAACAAAAAGAGGTGGTTAAATCAATATGAAAATAAGTAGTCAAAATTTAGGGTTGAGTAGGATCTTTCCCCAAAAACTGTATTCCAGCCTTTTGTGAAACTTGCTAGATTTTGAGTGTGTGTTGTCAAACCACTTGTTGCCTGTTTTGCTAAAATGGATTTCTGTAAGTAAACTCTGCCTGGTGGGTATGTGTGGCTGTTTGCATTCTTCTGCCCATTTCAAAAACATCTGAATGAAAAACAGAGACCTCCACGATATGGAAAGTTTCATGACACTGAACTCCTAAGTCTTGAGAAAGCTATCAGAAAGGTGCAGAAAACACATGAAGATTAGTACTTTCCCCAAAGGGAAATGTTGTAATTTGAGTTTACCCAGATTACCAGGGAGCAGACTATCCGTGCAAGGCAGCCACAGAAAACCTCCCTGCTTGGCTTCTGCTGCCCATGGTATTACCTGCTTACATTCCTGTTCCTCATTTGCTCCTGCTGGCTGGGTTGTGTTGACCATCTCTGCTGGCCTCTCCTCCCACTGCAGGTGTTTTCTAACAAAATCTTTCACTCTCCCCTGCCCCAGCCCCTGGGATGCAGGTGGAGGAGCTGCTCTGGCTGCAGCAATTAGGAATGCAACAGGTAATCAGAGGCTGAGTGAGGGCTCCATAACATCCAGACTGAGACTCACAGCCCGTTGTAACCACCGAGTCTATGCTATCATCCTGATTAATTTGTTTCATCAGTATGGAAGCCCTCCTTTAACTTTTTCAACCTTACTGAAGTTTATTCTCTGTTAGCCAGTGCCAGAGTCATGTTCCTCCCGTAAAGAGTAGGGCTTCAAACCTAGATATCACTCCGTGTTGCATCCAGGGTGTTGTCTGCAGCAAGGCTCTGCCACAGCAAATCTCTCTTTCAGCTTGCATACTGCAGGGTGACTGCTCCTAAGTGAACAACCACAGAGTCCGGGGAGATACCTGATGCTTACTTTAGCAGGGTCTTTGGACACCACAAGGGTGTGGAGAGGAGGACACACGTTCTCCTGCAAAGTGGGATACTGGTAGAAGGTTTCAAGGCAGGATCACTGTAGCAGGACTTCCTCCTCTGATCGGAAACAGAGATAAGAGAGTGAAACTCTAGCTAGAGAGTTTCTTCTCAAAAGCGAGCTTTAATGGTTTAATGGCTTCTCGATGATCGGGGAGCCGTCTAATGCTTTTCGCCTGTGGCAGAAAAAAGAAAAAAAAAAAGGTAAAAAAAAGGGTTAGGAAATACAGGTCTGATCTTAAAGAAATAGGAAGCAACTCTCAGCACATACATTAATTGAGTAGAAAGTTAATTCTCTTCAAAAACATTCAGAGAAAAACACACGGTCAGAAAGCAGTTTCTTTTTTTTTTATATATATATATTTAGCAAAAAAACCATACTAATTAGAAAAACACCTATTTTAGGAAGAGCTGAATAAAGACCAGGACTTGGCTTGGATTTTTGTTTTGCTTTCTCTTTAGGTCTTTTCTCAAGACAGTACTAAATTGCAGATCGCACAGAGTATGTAATGCCTAAACAGTACATAGTTCAGGCAAGCAAAATTTGAGCCTTGTCACAATATTGATATGAGTGTTTTATTAAGGAGTGCACAGACACTGCCTTTGTGACAGTCAAAGCATGACCATTAATTGGAGTGACGGGGGATAGGACAAGTATGCCATGAACAGACAGACCTGACAAAGATAAACCTTCTCAGCAGCCCAAAACTTTAGTAGTGTACACAGAAAATTAAGGAAGATGGACAGAAAACAAAGGAAAGCTGAGAAACTGTTTGACTTCTGAGAACGGCTTGGTGAGCACTTCTGACATGCTAAAATTCCACTGTCTTTTGTTAGCAGTAAGTTTGGATCTCTGCACTTTGGGGTAGTTGGTAGCAGCGGCACATTTCTTTTGAGGCTCTTCATTGCCATCTGTCTGTGTTCTCTGTAAAATTTCTTTATATATACGCATAGTAATAGGTACCCAGGCTCTAAGAAACGGAGATGAGGCATGTGCTAAAGTAAGCTCATGTAGACTTCAATGCAATCTGCGTTTTTTTCTACTTTGCTGACAACAGTCATTAATTAAAAAATCAGTCCCAGATGGGATGGATTCCACTGTGAGCCTTCTTCCTCACCTCAAGCTTTTGGCCGGGTCCTACTGAAGATACTGTGAATGATGGGCTCTTGTCCTTCTTGTGTGGGTTGGAGCAAGACATTTGTGTACACAGATCCTGAAAGTGGAAGCAGGGAAGAGGGAAATGCAAATAAATATGTATATGCCTTACTGACATGACAGCAGGTCTTTCCTCTCTCCTGCTGGAGCCCTGCTCAGCCCACAGTGTCCAGCAGTTTCAGCAAGCGTGCTTTTGGGGACTGGCCTCCCAGATCCATTTTGAGCAAATGGAAAACAACTGGTACAAATTATTAGCTCAAGAGCTCATATCATAAGACTGTAGCTCACATCATTGTGCAGAAAACAAAAAGCCAACCCTGCCAGGAGGTGTTGATCTCACACTGTCCCCCTGTTCTTCCCTCCCCCTCTCTTTCAGCCATTTCGAAGAGGCTTCAAATAATGATTTTGTCATTGCTGAGGGTTAGTGAGCACAGTTCCCCTTCTCTTGCCATTAGGGTCTTTCATGTCTTATTATCAAGGTCTCTAATCTTCCTGCCCTTTGTTGAGCATTGCAAGCCTTGTTGCAGCTGTTCTGCATGAGTTTATTCTAACTCACTAGATAGATGTGTGGATGAGACTCTCCAAACACTTGTGTTCTGCTTAGATGTTATCATGAAAACATAGCAGCCTTGACCTTTCACATAACTTAGCTAGCCATGAATGGTGGCAAGCCCTGTCCCCCAGCCACATAAATTTCAGGCCTGTTCATCAGCTGCTGTGATGCAGAAAAGCATTTTGTCTGCCTTATTTTGGACATCTCAATTTGGTTACAGGGCTTTCCTAGAAGGTGTTCTTTGTATATTTTTATCCCCAGCTTTTGGCTGCTGGCAGGTCTTAGACAGCAGAGTGCAGCCTGGACTCTTTCATTTGTAGAACACGAGCTAATTAGCACTTTCAACAGGTTTAATGAATTGCATCAGAGTCTTACGGAAACAATGCTTCTAGCTAGCAATAATTGGGAAGACAAATTAGTAGATCCCATTCTTCCTTGTAATTGCATTAAATCAGCTGATATCTGAGCTGGAACATACCTATGTAAATGCATTTACGAAAGCTGTTACACCTACTTTATTTTGTCTCTATGTCCATCTATGTTTATAGTTGTTGCAGGAAGAGAGCCTACATGTTGCTGTTTTTGCTAGTCTGTACTCCTCGTTCGTTTTGGTACTGTTCACCGTTCGTAATGAGATCCTAAGAGATGACACAGCTTCATGATGAAGGGTTACCTTCTCTTTCTTAATCCCTTGTTATGCAGTGTTACATGTATTAGATGGTTTACATATTAGATGTTAATTAAAGAGGAGCAGATGGAATCTGTCAGCATCAGAAAGGCTACATGTTCAAGTTTCTGAGCCAGCAAAAGCAATCCACTGGTTTGCCAGGAAGGCAGCCTGCTGAATAAAACTGTTGTGTGTCAATGTACAATCAGAACCACAATTTCTTTGCAATTTAGCATACAATGGAATTAATTAATAATATAGAAATTGGAAAGCAGTTCAGAATAACAGACTTGCTGAGCAGCAGCTGCTGCTTCTATCAGTATACCCTGGATGACAAAATAGCTTTGATGCCAAATATGAAGTGTTGTGCAAAACCCTAGCACTTTTGATTTTATTCACTACTCTTCTTCCACCTTCCTGCAAACAGATTTATTTCTGTGTAGCAAAAAAACATCAGTGTATTTTTTTCTACTCCCAGTGCTTCACAATTTCTGTGTGTTTCTCACATACAAACAAAGCTCTCAATTTTCCAAGTGTGCTGAGTAAACTGAAGGGTGGGCTCTGAAGCTGCTGGTATACACACAGCTTCTGGTGGGAAGTGGGTAAGTGACTGTGCTTCCAGGCTGGGCCGTTTGCTCAGTAAGTCCCACCCCTATTGAGAAACATGCTTGAGCATGGAAGTAAACCAGCAGAAAATTTGGCCCTTGTGGTGGTGAGTGTCACTGGTCAGTCAGCTGCAATAATATTCATTTTCTCTCTTTGAGTCTCTTTTTGGTGATACACGTTGTGGCATGGCTGCAGAGGGGGATGCTCTATGACAGCTGTGCTTGTACATGTAGTGGCACAAACATTTGCTCCCTTGAAAATTAGATTACGAATCAACTTTATTCACAGAAAGCTTTAAATAATCTTCAGCGCATTCGGCATGGAGATGAGCAGAGGAAAGATCAGGACCAAATGGAAGTAATAATTGGATAGGGGATGAGAGAAAAGGAAAGAAAAAGTAGAGGCAACTGTAGTGGGTATTTATTGATATTATACTCCCGTTTTTGACTTTTGACACCTTCTAACTCCATTCTTGCCCTCAGATGTGGAACCTGGGTTCACCACATGATTTTAATCATGTCTTCCTGCCCACCAGATTAGGACCTGACAGAGATGAAATTAATCTGCTGTATGAGACAGTATAAAAAAGGGAAAAAAGGGAAAAGGAGTCTGTCAGATGGATGTGGGATGTTTCTGTACAGAGCCTTCGGTAGCTTCCATTTTTTATATCCTTAAGCAATGCAGACCTCTTCTGATGGCAGGATGCAGACGTAGAGTTCTGTGCAGCCGTGTGTTTGGTAAATGCTTGGGGAGAACAGGGCAAGCTCTTGACTTCCTCAACACTACAAGTGCAGGTCTGGAAATCACCTCTCCAAAATAAAAATAGGTGCAGAAACATCTCAGTGCGTAGCAGCTTACAGAGTGACAGGGAGGCTCCAGTGAATGTGTTTGTGTTGGGGCTAAAATCTGGAGAGCAATTGTCTCAGTAGAAGTGGAGATAGTTGACTGAAATAAGTGAAAATAAAAGATGTTTTATGTGATCTGATTATATAGCAGAACTGCAGTTGTCATCTATGCTGTTTAAAAGGTATTTTTGTGCTAAAAGGAAGGGCCAGATTTTGATTCCTCTGGAAAACCCTTTAAAAAAATATTATACTTTCTCTGGGGTGACTAAGCAGGGTTGTATGTAAGCAGCTTTCAAGGTCACATGCTATTGTTATATCCTATTTTGTGTTACAGTGTTGGCCAGGATTCTCAAGCCATAAAACCAGGCAAACAGTGTGTCACTGGTTCAGAGTGAACTGGGGTTTTAAAATCAATGTAGCAGTGGGTACTTTGTCAGATATCTGGGATAAATCCAAGATACACTGTCAGAAAATAGTTGCATTTATTTACCACAGGTAGTCTTAGTACTTTTTATGTTTAAGAAGTTAAATATTCTACAAAATGTCCTGATTATCTTTAACCATATATTTGGACTTAGTCTTGGTACACTTGAACATATAACTTTCTTGGTATTCTTAAACAGATTTTCATTATTTTGCTTAGGATTGACACCAGGTAACTGGCACAAGGTTCCCTGCGTTAACTTCTTTAGTAATTTCTTTTTTTTTAAAAAAAAAGCACTCCGTTTTCTAGTTTTCTACCCTTTGTAATCTTCTTAGTTTATTGCTGAGTGCTTAAAAACAAATTCTGAAGAGATCCTTGGCTTATCCTTCAGGATTTTGGATGCAAGTTTGAACCTGTTAGTTAAGAAAAGAAGTAATTTTAATGAGTGTTTTCCTCATGTTCTTTTTTTCCTGGACAATGAGCTTCATCTTCCATTTATAGCTCTGTGTAGAATTATTTGTTCTAAAGGTGGCACAGCAGTCTCTCTTAAACTTCTTTTTTTTTTTTTTTCTGTACCCTATTTCTAATTAAACCATCTGTTCCTGTGTTAACATGATGCCTGGCATGGATTTATCTATTGAATATAGTTTTTATCTTTTAGTAAAATGGTCACTGATATTTTAGATATTCTTTTCATTTCTCTGAATGGAAATTGTGTATTACTTTCTTTTCTTCCGTCCTTATAACTGTTGTCATTAAAAAAAATGTATCAAAAGCTTATATGTTTTTTTAAAGTAGGTCAGATTTTTCTAAGCAATATATTTTCTTCATATTTGTGGAATTGTATCTACTGGCCATCCATTCCTCAAACAATTCCTACTTAAAACTGATTTCCAAGTGTGCTAGCAACTGCTAAAAGCTTTGGGAATATTCAGGTTTCAGGTATGCCAATCTCTGCTCTAGTGTGCTCTCACCACATAAAAACACGTTAGATCACAGTATTCTCACCTTGGCGAATGTGTTTTCTTTATATTTAATTTTTAAGTCTGTGATTAATACTTTACTCGTCAGAGAGAAGCCAAATACTGAATTAACCTGTAAGAGAGAGTGTAGTAAGAAAAGTTTCTTGTTTATTCCTTTGACAAAAGCTGTAAGAGCTTCATTACTAGCATCGTAACATGTCCATTAGAAGATGGGGGATTATGGATAGGTACAGTAGGATTTGTTCATCCCTAAACATACATGCAGCAATACATTCATCTTTAATGTAAATACTTAAAACTTTAATTCATAAAGTGCCTTTCGTTGATGATGTCCCTGGACAAGGGTGAAATGTCCTTTTGCAGCATGCCCTTAGCCAGTTCTAATAGGCAAATTAATTAATCTCATAATTTCAACAGGGTGCAATCTGTGCTACTAATATCTATCACTTTCCTTCTGTGAGTTTATCCAATTCACAGGGGGATTTTTATGCCAAGTACCATTTGAGTTTGGCTTTGGTGCATGAGCAAGACATGGTAGAGCTTGATCCAATATTGGGCAGGTGAGAAACAGGAGATGCTTAATGAGCATGGGTGGGCTGACTAGGGGGAGCCTGTTCATTTGCTGACTGCATGGTCACAGTCCTGAACTGGGTGGGCTGAAGTCAGAGCAAGTCTTCCCATTGACTTTATCCCAGAGCATGGACCCAGAGCTGTTGCTGAGGATGCAACACTGGTTAGATGTTTCTCGTTGAAATATGTTACCTTAATTTCTTAGCAAGAGTTTCACATTAATTTTCATTTGCTGCACAGATAGATTAGAGAAATGTGTTTTCTGCCTGAGATTAATGTATAATGACATCTATCCAAAGAATGCTTAAGTATTCACACTTCAGAGAAACTGACCTTTAAGCCACACTTAGTGAAAGTAAGCTAAAATCAGTATTGCATTCTTGTTACCAAGGACACTTATAATCATCTTCTTAATTGTCCTTGACAATCTTATCATTAAAGATCTTGGCATTAATTAACTATATAATGTCTCTTGCTTGATAAAATCAGCCTTGCTGGCACAATAGGCATTGTATTCCCCAGGCATTCTTTGCAGGGACCGTATCTATAGCAGGTGTCGTTCATGCTACTAATGTTGCTGGGATGACACAAAAACATTTGGAGCACTTAATTGTCCGAGAAGTGAGCTGAATGAAGGCAGTGGTGACGCTGTAAAATATGTTCCAACTCAGTGTTTCTTAAGGAAGCTTTTATGCCGAGATTAGTATCAGTGTTTAATTGACAGCCTCTTCACTTAGTTAATTACTGGGGCTATTGTAGCAGAAAGAGAGAAATGGACAAAGGCATTTGTGATATGAATCACTACCAATACAGAAACAAATATGTGAGTGCTGTGAAGACTGACAGGAAAAATACTGAGTCTTATCTTTTTCCTGCTGGAGTATGATCTTCTTTCAGCATTTTCAAAGGAAAACCTGAATCACCACAATAATGTTGGTGGTTCAAAGGTGGCCAGGTTCAATGCTTTTATATTTTTCACATGACTGTTAGGAAAGATTGCAAGTTGAAGGCTGAAAGTTCAACCTGTGTGTTGTATATCAAAACACGGTCAGACAGAAATGGCATGTAATTCCATATCTGCACACACACAAAATACGAGTAATTAACAATACAGCCCCACTTTCATAAATTGGAAATTTAAATAATGAGAGACTTGAAAGACCTTTTGTGCTTTCTTAAAGCACAATATCTAGCTAAGCTGTACTTGGGCTATCTCAGACATCAGATTTATTTGTAAAATACAGTTACATTGCTTATGCAACCACCACTTTCCATTTACAAAAACGGGCAGGCTACATTTTGAATGCAGACAGTAAACCTCTCACACCTTAGTGCACTGACTTTGCTATGCTTAAAATGTGAGCGTGCACAAGATCTTTCAAATGCAAACATGGAAACACAGCAGTCCTGTTGGGAATACTTCCCAAAAGGTATAGTCACAGTCATCTTGATGTCTCATCTCCATCCTTTTGGGTGTTCATGTTCATGGCACAGCCAACCTCCAGCTGTGCCACCAGAAGACACAAGCCAAAAGCTCACAGCTGCTGAAGGGTGGTCCTGCATTGGGCTGAGGCCTCCAGTCCTTGGAAGAGTAAATGTCTTCTTATGTCCTGTGGTTCTACAATGTATGAATTCTTATGTTTTCCTAAGTTTGAGAAATGCTTAATTCTCTCTCTCACCAGCTAGGATTTTGCTGTGACTGCTTATTTTGGAAGTCATCACGTGTGTCATAAAAGTATATCAAACAGATGGGATTTGGTGGATGGGCTAAAACTGAAGACTGGGTCTATAAGGATGTGTATTTAAAATATTGCACCTGACCTATAGGAATAAGCACAGTCGATCTAACAACTCATGCATCAAGTTCATTAAGGTGGTTTGTGATAATGTATATATAATTTTTCCTATTTCTCCTTTTACTATTTTATTAGTCTCATAAAAGTTTGAAGACTCAAAAATAAACAAAGTATTCTGAAATGACGTGCACCCATGAAAGAGAGAAACTTTGAAAGAATGAGTCTGGGATAACAAGCTGGTTTCTGGAACTGGTGTTCAGGCAAGCAAAGCATGATGAGGTGGTCCAAGCCTTGGCTCCTTGTTGTCTCTGCAGACACAATCACTGGTAGAGCAGAGTGGTCCATTCTGTCCAAAATCTTGACTTGGTAAGTAACTGAAGCTGGGTCTGGATTGCCTTGATGCCCACTGCTACAGAGAAATCCCATATGAGAATACTTTATTGCTCTGTGAGTCAAATTATCCCAGACGTTCTGCTTGTTCTCACTGTTGAGGTAAATGAAGTGAAGCTCTAGAAAGAAAACAACTCATGACTCACAGAAAAAAGGTGACAGAAGTATGGCACATTTGGCTGCTGCCTTCACCAGAAAATCTTTCCTTTACTGAGTCCTTCTACGAGCAGTAACCCTCCCCATCTCCTTTTCTTTAGTTCTCCTTTCTCCATCTTGCAGAACTTCTGCTGTTATTTTCTCTGGCAGCTTACTAGAGCCTTGGAGTAACTGAAAAAAATTAACACAGGGGAAAAACTAGACTGGAAAAATAAACTTTATGGAAAAGTGCATCTGTTGGTTTCTGGAATAATCCTCATGGGCAGAGCCTGCAAGTGGTGTATTTCAAACAGAACCATTCACTGGTCAAGAACAGCCCAGAAATGGTTGGAAAAGCATAGATCATTTTAGATTTTTTTTTCAACTTATCTAGATCTTATCTCTACTTTACAGGCTGCTGTCACTTGGGCTAGTTGCAAGACAGTCACCATTGCATTGCTAGCACTTGGATCTCAGAGTTAGTTTCCCATTAGGCTAGTTAGTTGGAACATGTAATTTTGGCTTGCTAGCTGTACTTTTAAACAAAGCAACACAGATATTAGTTTAGCAGATTTGTTCTGAAATCATAAAACCTAGACTTTTTTAAAAAAATGAAATGTACTAATTGCTTAATATAAATGAATCTCCCAAAAAGTATAGCATCTACCTTCTTTGTATTCTGCATTACTTAAACTGTCCTTCCATAAAATGCTGAAGACATTAATTTAAATTATTGATCATTACCAGGTGAAACATCCACAATGTCCTTATTTTAGTTTCAGATTGTGTGTGTCATAGTATCTTTGACCAAGACAGCTTTAGGGCAATCACTGCTGCAAGATGAGACTTGGCTAAAATAATAAATTTGAAAAATTATTTTGAATTAAAAATTGAAGCAAATATTTATCATTTGTGCATTGAATACCACAGCAGGTACCTACAAGACACTATATGCTGCCTACATATGAAAAGCAGTATTAGTGTAAGCACATGAGTATGACACACAACAAGCCCAAGGCACTGATGGGGGGAGCAGGAAAGGAAGAGGTGGATGAAAGTGCAGCTCTCATTCAATTCACTTCTGATAGCTGTTCTTTCCTAATGGAATGGTGTTACTACCTCTCTGCATAAGAGATGTCCTGCTGTCCAGCGCAAATACTCAGTCCATACATGTGAATGCCACAGCCCGCCTACAGTACAAATAAGTAGTCTGTTACACAGGTGGCTTGAGAGCCACAGTGTGGGGAATGGGGTGTTAATCAACAGGGAGACTTTTCAAAAGTGCAAAGGACAACAGAGCTTTCAGCTCCTCCTGATGCTGTTAAAAGTCTTCCACAAACCCAGTGCCTTAGAGTGAAAGCCTATCTGCCAGGGTTTGAGCAGTTGCCTCTTCCTTTGCCTTTGCAGTGAGCTAGGCAGTTGCAGACCAGAAGAAGTTGGGATATAGTATGTAACTGTGTCAACATGCTGTTGAGCATGGTCTAATAAGCACTGCTGAGAGGTAACATCTGCTGCCTCCGTCTCAGTTTAGCGCTAACAGGGATATATTTGCTGACTTATATCTGGCTGGCTTGGTACCTGAAATGAAAGACTGTCAACGTCTGATCATTTACAACTTGGAGGATGATTTTACTCAGTGAAAATCAACAGTATTAATTCTTTTCTAAAGCATTAGGTTGTCTCTCCCGTTCTTAAGAAAATTTAAAAAAAAAATAAATTTAGAAAAGTCTGAGCGTGAGGAAAACATTTTCATTCAATGTTATGAGCTGCAGAACCCATAGACATCCCCGGTTACCACATGATACTCTATAAAAATGGGAAGTGCTCAGGCCTTAAACCCAGCAGCTTCAAAGAAGATCAACATAAAGTAGCAGAGACCATTGACTACCTTCTGAAGGCTGAACATTTATGAAGGGTAGCTCTAAGTGAATATCATCTACTCCAAGAAAAGCTGAAAGCTTGAACATCTGCCAAGGATGAGCCAAGCCAAGGGACATGACTTGGTTCTCCCTTCCAGAGTCTTGACAGGGGCCAAGGGAACTTGCTGTACGCATATGGCAAAACATATAAATTAAATGATTTTTGATGGTGGCCACCAGAAAGCAGTGTCAGTGGCCTGTCACTTGGCTCTGCTCTAGCCTTGCCACAGTAAGCAGCTCAGGGTGAAGGGCACAACTGGCTCGATTACATCTGAGTCCATTCACCCATACTGCAGGTCATGAGTCCCCTTTGGTACGGCAAGGGATCAGAACAGAAAAAGCCTCATTTTCTCAGTCCAGGATTTTATTTTGCCAACTACTGGCAACTAACCATGGAAGAAAACACCGTGGCTTTTTTCACTTGTTGCTGTGTTTTCAAAGGAGCAGTTTCCAGTGCAATTGAGAGTGTGTGAGGACACGAAAAATGAGGTATCAGCGTTGGCCTTTGTGAATAACCAGTCACCAGCAGCACTGTTCAACATTTCACACCACAAATCTGTTTGAATCGGAGACAAGCCTAAATCCCATGGAACAGGAGGCATGATCTTCCCAGGATTAGTGAGCACACTCTGCTAATGTACATCCAAACTTGTGGAATCTGTAGCTTTAATAATATTTATACAAAAAGCAATCTAAATGACACTGCTAATTTGAAACTAATGGCAGCTGAATATACCATAGTTTCTCTCTAAGTTATAGCTGAGCATGAGAATTATAGCGCCAAAAATGCAGAGAGATTTCCCAGGTATTTCCCACCACTGAGAGAAATGCCTGTAATGCCTGCTGGCGGAGCTGGTGTGCACCGCTCCAGTGCCCATGGCTCCACTAAAGTTGGGAGTCATCTGCTGGAGACAAGTGGGCTTTTGATCCATGGGCCGCTGTAGAGATCAGAATATATTTTCACTGCTGAACCGCTTGGTACTCATATTGCTCAATAAATAGATGAGGCGCAGAACGAATCTGTGAAATAAAGCGGTGCTATTTACCTTATGGTGTAAAAGACAAATGAGGGGAAAGGGGGAAGATTACACAAATGTTTTAATACAAGTGCTAAGAGACAATGCTGATGTCAAAGTACCATACAAAAGTAATGAGTTCTATAGCACAAATGTACCAAGAACAGAGACCTGTTATACATGCAAAGAGTGAGACTGGTGGTAAAAGAAAGTCTTTGGAATTGTGAACTGCCAGACTAACTGGAAGAGGAGGATCCCTGATCATATACACATGGGAAGTTGACTCAAGCAGAGGTTGACAGAGAAGCATTCTCCAAGGGACACTCAGCCTGTCAAAGGCTGGGCTCACCATTGGGGATATGCCTGTCCCTTTCCTGGGACCAATGAAACACAGAGGAGAAAAAGTCCCAACTGAGGACTGCAGTTTGGTACAGATGACTCCAAGGGACTTCAAACAGTCTCCCTAGGAAGCCTCTGGCAGAGCAAGGAGTAGGTGCCACAAACCCCAAATTTGCATACTATAAGATAAGATGTTCTTCCTCTTTTCCTGAATACTGCCTGAAAAATGTGTGTGGTTAAACAAAACCCTGTCATACAGTTGCTGTATTACCACAGTTCAATGGTCAATTAAGGAGAAAAAATTTAAAATGGTTCAATTAATAGTCAGACTGAAAAAAATGTGTTTTAGCTCTGTTAAAGAAGTGAACAAACCCTGGAGTGAAATCCATTGTAGGAATTCAGAAATTTGCAAACATTTTGGAGGGGAATTGATTTAGTTCATTTTTAGTGTGTGAGGCCTTACACAGTGCACTTGGACCTAGATCTGGGGTGAGTGTTGATCCCATCCTGTATTTGAAGATATTTTAATGAGAAATTGTACTGTTGGCCCAATGAATTAAGCATGATTTTTACCAAAGAAGTAAGCCATGACAAGTAAGTCAAGCCTGAGAATAAATGACAGCAAGTATTAGTGATCAGAAAGCATCACTGGTTCATTTTATCAGCTTTCTTGTTGAAGTCTGATATCTTCTTTTCACCCATTTACCTTCTTCATTGAACGTAATAACTTTATAGATAGCCTTAAACTTTTAGAAATAAGGTTCAGGAGACTGTGTTTTTTTAGAAAAGGATGTTGGAAGATCTTGCAAGAAAAAAAAAGGAAATTAAAAAAAAAAAAGAAAGAAAAAAAAATATGAGAGATTAGATTTGATCATCCTGGATCACATTAGTGTTTGACCTGGAGGCTGAGGGTACTGACTCAATCTTTTCACATGAAATGCAGGTCTCTAAGTCAAGAGACACCTGAGTGGGGTGTTAGATGAATTGCCCTCTGGAGGAAGGAGAACAAGATGCCTACAAAAGATAAATAATTAGGGTGTCGTGACCATGAATGAGATTAATCCTGTGCTGACAAACTGTAATTTTCAGTATAATATGAAGAAGGCCATGTATTGAAGACTATGCAAAAAAGTGAGTATTTTAATTATCCCTTCATCAGCTGAAATGCCTGTTGGGGCAGGGGTGTAGCAGCACATGGCGTTGTACTTCAAGGCTGTGGGCAATGCCTATGTACAATGAAGCAGAGTTAACGTTGTTCAGGCTATTTTAATTTTTAATTGATCATATGAAGTCATTGGGTTACATTGGATTTCCCCCAGTATAACACAGACTGTAGAAGAACTTAAATTATTTTCTAATGAACTCCATCTTCACCGGTGACCTGTGAAACAGTTTGCTGTGTGCAAACTGGCGTTATTAACATGCTCAGCAAAGCTGCTGTTTTCGCAGACTGCTCTTGAAAGCACTGTAACAGGAAAGGTCACTTCCTTAGAACGCTTCCTCAAACAAGACTTACGTACAAAATACTTTTTCTTCTAGGTTTTGTTCACCGGGTGACATAGCTAAAAAATCTCACTGTTTCCCTCTCCCTCCCCCCTCAGTTCTGGGAGGAAAGATCTCCCTAAATTGCTAGTGAAGCATGTCCCCAAATGTTCTATTTCCTTAACAGGTGATAATGTTCTTCTGGAGGTGACAACTAGCCCCAGCTGTTGAAACATTTTGAAG
This sequence comes from Jacana jacana, assembly GCA_013400555.1. Classification (NCBI taxonomy): domain Eukaryota; kingdom Metazoa; phylum Chordata; class Aves; order Charadriiformes; family Jacanidae; genus Jacana; species Jacana jacana. The sequence continues at coordinate 15,053 of VZTM01017262.1, read as the reverse complement.
AGGGGTTGTACTGATGAAGGGTTACTTCATGTGATGAAACTCCGATCAGTAGTCCAAATATAGGATTACTTCTAGCCCCTTTGTTTTGAGAACTGCTTCACTTACTACCACATGGGTTAAAGTATGCTGAGGGATTTTCCCTCAGGCATCAGCCTGGTAGATCATTTGCAGGATTGATAGTTTTGTACGCTCAAAGCAGCAATGGACCTGAAGGGGTCACTGGTAGAGTAGCTGCATACTATCAGTATGCAAACATAAAGGCATCATATGGGAAAATCTGTCTATAATTAAGCCTTCATTGCCAGAGAAAAGGAAAAGGAAAAGGAGAAACTGAAATCTGATGTTTTCCTGTCCCAAGTTCTTTGTGTGAGTCTCTGACTTCTCTGTCTTCTCTGAACTTACAGCATGGAGAGGAAGTTAGTTTTTGGTTCCATTCTGAAGGAACAAGAAAGTCCTTTATATAAGTAAAATTCTTAGGAACAATCACAAATACCATTTATGCCTATTCATCTTGGTGTTTTTGTGGTATCTGCTGTGGCAGTATGCTATTTACCACATTTGTAATAAAACAGAATTGGAAGATAGCGTGTATGGAAAATTGGTGCTGAGCTGGATCACAAGCCACACAAAGCAGGAGACATTTTTTCCATGTTTCACCCCAGTTCTTAATGGGACCTTAAGGCACTATGGTTAAATGAAATAGAGCACATTAAGTTCTGTTCTGCCTCTTTGGAGATCTTGTCCACTGACTTTTCAGCTCTGGAAGATGTTGTTCGTCACTACCCAGAATTAAGCGTTTTGCAATGGGCAAGGCATTTTTAATAAGTTACAATTACATAGTGCCAGAGTTTTGGCACATTTGTTTAGGTACAACAGCACTCTGCTAATGTATTCTGTGTGAAAGAAGAAAGTATAAACATGATGTGTGATGTGAATATCCTTATGCATATGCATATTGTATATTAATGTTGCCATAGTGTCTTTAATTCACCCCGCTATGAAAACTTTCCTGCGGGGGAACTTTAACCTGCAGTTTATTAGCCACTGTACAATGATTGCACACCTAATTCTTAATTTTGGTTCATGCAGGGATGTACAATGGACTTTCTTATGATTCTTTTCAGGGAAGTTGTGAAGGAGGTAAGAATGTTATGAACGTTTTTGTGAAGAAGGATTAGGGTTACATGTTATTTTCCTGTAATCATTCCTTTCTTTACAATAAGTTTCTTTTTGGTGTGGGATGAGGAGTGATACAAAGGGCGAGGGAAAGAACATATATTACTGCAGCTCTTGCATTAGGATCCGTTTAGCTGTGTTGTCAATTAGGGGCACTGCTGGGGGAAAGCAGGTATTAAATTTACCTTCAAAGACAACAAAAATAACATGCATCTCATGACACCTGTGGCTGCAGCATAGATAATCAAAGCACAAGTATTTGCATGTAGAAATTCAAAGTCCTTAATTCTGTTATCTCCAGTGGTGGTTTTTTTCTCTCTGCCTCCTATAAGAAAACCTCCACTGTTGTGCTTGCGGTTTACATTGCTCTGCCATTCTTCAACCCCATATTTTCTTCTAGGCAAACCCAAGAAGTATAATGAATAAGGTTTATGTGTACACAGCTTTCACATGTGTAAACAAATTTCTTGAAAGTTCATGAAAATGTGCCCTAATTTTCTTCTGCTATTTATCTGTTCTATTTTGCCTGTTACTGTACATTTGGAGGATTTAGCAGGTGGCATGAAGAGAAAAGGTTTTAATGGAAAGGGCTTTGCTGAGTGCCAGTGACAAACAGGGAGATGTGGGGGATGCACATATCTTGAAGATTTGGGTTAGGAGGTAGGCACTGCTGGAACAATATACTCTGAGAAATGAAAAATCTTTCAGGATGATTTTTCAAGGTACTCAAGGACTTACACTACAATTTGTTTTATACATGCATTTCTATTTTAACAAAGAAAACTTTCATATGGTATTAGGAGAAATGAGCATGAAATTAAGGTTTTACCATAAATGAGAGAGACATCAAAACACGCCTTGGAAACACATTCCTGAATTGAATTTGGCCTTGAGTTTGTTCAGGCATGAGAATCACAAGCAAAAAGAACACAAAGCTCGAGCTAGGCTTAGTGAGATACTTTTGAGCTTTATAATACAACCCCTAATAAAAAATTTATGCTTGAAAATATCTCACAGCTCCTGTGAGATAAGGATGTGTTAGTGCTTCCATTAAGCCTTCACCATTATCTCTGTGGTTATTTTAACCAAAAAACCTCCCTCGTTAAGAAAAGAAAGTTCAAGACTGGAACTCATCGTAAAAAGCTTAAGTGTTAGGCATGAGCCAGCATGCCCAGAGAGCAGCTGGCAGTTGCTCATCTCCCTGGGATGGTCTTGAGGGCAAAATGGGAATCTGGGACCCCATCCTGCTGGAGTGGGCAGGAGGACAAGAGGATAGTGAGGGAGGCACCGCTGCTGCACAGGGGTGCTCTGCACCGTGTGGGACGTTAATTAGAGGGTGAGCAGAGTGTCCTTCTGCAGGGAGAGATGGACCAAGCATGGCAGCTGGGAGGTGGTAGGGCTCCGAGTGGGGGGAGATGAAAGGAGGAGAAACTGAAAACAAGTATGCACGCCTCCGGGTCTCCAAAGGCTAAAGCTGTTAAACTTTGGAACCACACTAGCTCCAGGAAATAGCTGAAGCTCACATCCTATCCCCACAGTCTGCATTTAGCTGCACATTTACTCTTAAGTTTATTTTTAATTTTATGGCTGGTCCACATGCCACGGGTTGGCCTATGCTCCTGGCCCTGCCATATTTACTTGGGAGATTCAATTAATTCTTAAATACTCTTTTTTTTTTCTTTTTCTTTTTTTTTAAATTTTCAGTATAATTCTATACCTAACAGAAAATCACTTCCACATTCCCTGGTTTTCCTTAACTATTATTTTTTTTGAGACTTCCCTAGTAACTTTTACTTTAGGAATATATAAGAAGGCAATGTAAGCAAAGTGGTAAAGTGGTTAAAATTCTAATTGGGGTTATTAAATTATAATCTGCTGCATCATTAACAAAATGAAGTGCTTTAAATCATTATGAATCGTGGAATTATGGAATTTCAGAGTTGGAAGGAACCTCTAGGGATCATCTAGTCCAACTCCTCTGCTAAAGCAGGATTGCCTAGAGCTGAGGAATTAAAACACTTGACCAAGTAGTCAAGTCCCAGCCCTTCCTAAAACTGGGAACCTCAGTTAGCACATCCCTGCCCACCCTGCACACATCAGGGATCTGGCTGGGGGAAGCCATCAACTGGGCTTTCTCATCTCACTGCTGGGGGCAGAAGGAGGAGATGGCAAGAGATGTCCAAGATGTCCAACCTCTTAGTATTGCAAAGCAGAAGAAGGATGAAGAGCAAAGGGAAGCCTGTCAGAGAATGTTTCCTTATGCTTTCCTGATCTGCTATGGGACTAGAGGAGAAAATCCATCATCCAAGGGAACATCTGTAGCAGATGGATTTTCCCCACAAACACCAGAGGAATCTGCAAACCCACAGTAGCTGTAATGATGGTAGTTTGGACAATAATATTCATCTTGGCTGAGGCCAGGAACATGCTTCTCTGAATGTGGAACATTCACAGGGAGTTAGTCATATAAACCCAGACGGCAAAGCCAGCCACAGCATGGAAGATTTGACTATAGATCAGGGTTGGGGCTATGGTGAACTCACAACTCGGTGAAAAGAAGATGCCTCCAGAGCATCTCAGGTTAGTGTTCTCATAATGCTCAAAGACTTTTCACATTTAGTAGAGGCTTTAAAAAAAAACAACCCATACCCCAAAACTATGCCTAGATTACCAGAGCATTTTTAAATTGCTAAGTCACATTTCCATTGAGGAGAAGATTCTATGATAGTTGGATGTGGTTTCAGGAGCAACTTTTAAAGAAATGTCCTAGTCCAGTTCCTTCAAGGATCCTGTGTTACGTGTATAGGAAACTCCCACGCATTTACCTCTGTCGTTAGCGCTAACACCTCTCACCAAACTCCTGCAAACACTGCCCTGCTTGTGTGAAATCAACGGTGCGGATTTCTGCTGGATTTCATTAAGCACCTAAATATGTGGTAGAAATCTGGCAGATAGTGGGAAAAAAAGGAAGGTTTAACTGGCACTACAAGAGTGTTAAAAGGGGGATTAGTATTAGCATGTGCTTTGAATTCAGAGTAATAGAAGTAAAACCAGACGCGTTTTGTTTGGCATCTATTACATGTCCCAGTGAAACTGGCATACCACCATTTGATCAGGCACGAAGCCATCCCAACAGATGGTCCCCAGCAGCAGCAGCCAAGAGACCATGTATGAACATCAAATGTGTTTGCGAAGGGCAGGACTCCAGGCTGCCAATGTCGAAATTGTTTTCCATTCCCAGCTTCCGTGCCGATGGCTAGCGAGGCTACTCAGCGTCTCCCTGAGCCCCGGGACCAACCCAGCACCATGCAAAGGGGCTGTTCTGCATCCAGTGCCATGGAGAGAGGGTACGGTCGGGAGTGTTGTCACGCCTTTGTACCAACCTCCCTCTGGCCTTTTGGAGGAAGACTTCATCATGTCACATTAAAAACTCTCATGGACACACAGGACACATGGTTTAAATAAAAAAAAAAAAAAAAAAGTTAAAAAGAGTATGGGCTTCTGCTCCGTGATTTTCTCAGGACCTGTGTAGGCATCAGGACACCAAAAGTGCCTACAGAACGGGTGCTTCTGGAAGGCAACAAAACACTTCTTTGAAGACCAAATGTGCCAGCCACTATGTGTTGCAAGGAGAGATATTTTTTTCAATTCCCGGTCAGCTGGCTGCTGAGCAACTCTGTTGCTTGTGTTCCTGTTTTGTAGCCTATGTGAGCTGAGAGTCTCATTTGCAAATAGAAGTGTTTAGTTAACCCACTGTGGATCTGAATAAGCCCCATCTCTTCCATCTCCCAGTCATCACACCTCTATGTGTAGCAGCAAAAGCCATTCCGGCTCTGTTGAGCTCTTAGCCATCCTCCTGAGGTACCTGTGCAGGCATGTGCTTCAGCTCCTGGGAGATTACAACCACAATCTCTGCTTTTCCTCCCCTTTTGTAATCCTGCTCCAAAACAAGAGGTGTTTATACTGCCAGGATAAACACTCCTTCTCTATCTAATGGCAGAAGAAAGAAGGAGGCGAGGAAGCCTAAAGTCTTGAAAGAATGAATGACTGTAACACCAGCGTGCTCCCCCCTGTCCCCACCAGTGCCTGGCCTGGCTTGAGCAGCCCCACAAGTGTGGAGCTGGAGTGGTGGCAGGAGCTGCCTCCAGCCAGCTCCTCATGGTCCTGTCTTGATGGCCCACTGTGCAAAGAGAGAAAACCAGCAGGATCACCCAACTCTAAGTCATGATCCCCAGACTGCTTGGTACACAGAGGTTACTGGCTGTGGAGAGGATTTTCCACCTCTTCTTCATCTTGTACATGTTTTTCCACTCTACAGGAGGCTTTACACTTTTGAATTAGAAAAATACTCTAAAGTTCCTTTGGAGTTCATGGGCCTGAGCATCAGCCTCTCTTTAGTCAGGTTTGTGGCTTATCTGCCATCCACTGTGTATCATGGTGTTGTCCATCAAGGAATTTCCTAGAGCTTAACAAGTCAGACACAAAAGCTTCACAAACAAGCAAATATAGATAGATATATTCCAAATAACTTGTCTCATTGCTGAAGAGTGGCCACCCTGCCATGAATTGTGGCAGTTTCTCAACAATGTGCAGCTGTATTACAAAATCTTGCAGGATAAGAAGGGAAAGATTCCTCATTTCAAGGAAACCCAGGAGGAATCTGAGGTTTTCTCCATAGAATTAATCCCATGTGAATTTGTCTCCTGACCAGGTTAAATATTTGGCATGTGAAAAGGAAATGAAAACATATTTCTTTAATATTGAAGATTTAATTTGCTTATATTTGAACCTTTTTTGTGTGTATGAACCTTGAAAATAGCTTGTGATTCAATATCAACTGCTTTTGTGCAGTTGTCCTGCCAAGTGAAACTTGTTTGAGCTCCACTGATGTTCCAATACCAACAATTGTTACAATTTGGCTAAACCCTAAATTTCCATTTGTTACGCTCTTTGAATGTTTCCAATACTAAATAAAGTGTCAAAACCCGAGATGGATCTATGAATATGTTGGAGAGCAAAAAAAGGGGTTACACGCACTGATTTGTATATTCAGTGAATACCAAAAGCTCTCGAATACCAAAAAGTCCTGAATCTGGCTAGGATGCCAGAGTTGGTGCCAAACTTACTCCAAAGAACTTTCCAATACCGTCTCCCCTCACTAAGCTCTCAGGTGGACCAGCTCTAGAAAATGCTGACAGGGTCAACAGGATGGTGCTTCCAGCAAAGTCTTTCAGCACCACCTAATGAAATGCAACGCTTTTTCCTGGCAACACCTGCAGGTCTGTGGGAATTCCTCATCACAGACTGCACAAGCCTGGATCTCAGGCAAGAGAGAAGCAAAATACATGGTTTGAAAATAATACCTCTGCTGGCAGCTTCCGATTGAAAGAGTAAATCAGGAACAGCCTGCCTATAGGCAGTTTAGTTTTGCTCAGGTTTGTTTGACTTAGCAATAGGCTTCCTACAGGTACTTTATGTGCTCTACAGGGTTGGGGTTTTGTTTGTTTGTTTGTTGGTTGGTTGGTTTGTTTTTTTTTTAATGAAACAAGCAAAGACTATTGTAGCAAAATGCATCAGCCCTGCATGCATCAAGGAGCAGACTGTTTGTGAGTCTGAGATTCTGAGATAAAGCCCTGCTTGTCAGTCTGACAGATTTTTAAATCCTGTTTTTCCCCCATTTAAAAGAAATACTGGAAAACAGGGAGGAGGAATTTCACACTTTTATCATTCAATTACGAAGCTTTATGGTTGTGTTGGTGATATGTGCCTGCTTCCATGAAAACTGCTAGCTGCACTGAAGCAATGAAGTCTACAGTGGTATCTCTGGCCCTCTTTATTTTTCTTTCAGTAGGAGGTTGCAACATTTTGGAGAAGGATGTGCTGCCAGCATCATGCTTAAGGACTCCTGTGATGCACACATGCAATTTCAGTTGTGATCTTTAACTGGGTTCTTTGTAATTCAGTTCAAATACATGTGCACGTTTTTCCTGTTGGAATTCTTGCATGCTTTGCTTCCTTGATCCTCCTGAGATTTTGCTAACAGGGATTACGTGTGTTGGGGGGAGCTTTCCAGGACTGTGCTGCCATCTCCTGATCAAACCTGAGGCTTCTCCTGCTGCAAACCAGCCCCGACGAAGGCTGGCAACCTTTTTCCTCCTCTTGCCAAAAGACGTTAAATGGCCTTTGACCTCTAGCTGTGCCGGTACCTGCTCTGCCAGGAACCAGAATCCCTTTTCTCCCGCCTGCTCTTTTTGATGTGAATGTTTTTTGCAGAGGATATCCATGAGCAGCGGGCACCAAGGCTGGGCTCAGAGGAAGACCAGAGCTTCCAGGAGATGCTCCTGCTCAGGGCTCTCTGCCCCGTTTACCCCAGCAGGCACAGGAGAGGCTGAGCAAAGGTTTTGTCCACTCTGGGAAGATGAGGAACACTTTCTGAATTAAAGTTTTTGGAAAACCCAACAAACTTCTGGGTGTTTTGATGTGTCCAAACCCGCCTTTTTTTGATGCATTCACTACTTGCCTGCCTCCAAGGTACAACCTGAGGCTTGTTGGTCTTTGCCTGATCCTCGCTCCTCTCCTCTCCTCTCCTCTCCCCACCTCAGTACTTTCACCTTCCTCATTTCCTTTTTCTCCCCGCACAGAAGATGCTGTACCAGGTGCTCCCCTGCTGCTAGTGCTCCTCCCTTCCCACTCATTGAGCAGTGGCATGGCTGTGGCACATGTCCCTTTTCCCCGTGACTCCAAGGGCACTTTTTGGGGTTTCGCCTCTGCTCCCCGCAACAATAACACTGGACCACAGTATTATGGCAAGTGGGCTGCAGTTTTGACCAATGATTTAGAAAAAAAACGCTGCCGGCTGTGAGTCCTCTCTTCGCTCCTCCGCCGGCTCCTCCGCGGCACTGACTGTGTGGCCGTGCCTGCACCTCGCCCCGCACCTCGTTCCGCACCGCGCTCAGCACCGTGAGCCGCCAGCCCCGCTCTGTGCCACACCGCACCCGCCAGGGGGCGCCCCAGGACAGAGGCGCTGTCGTCTGTCCCGGTGGCCTGATAGCCGTGTTTATGTAGCTTTATTTTATTTTATTTTATTTTATTTTATTTTATTTTATTTTATTTTATTTTATTTTATTTTATTTTATTTGTTCTTAGACGAGAAAACTCTACCTACGTTTCATAGTTCTAAGAGCATGTTTTGCAGTAGTGATTTAAGGGATGTGCTTGCTGTACATTTATTATGGCAAACTGTTTCCCTCTCAGGTGTCACTTATAATGGCAAAGAATTTACCTCGCAGGTATTCAGTGGTTCTCTTGCATCCAAAACCAGAGTGATTTTTATTCTTTAGCTCCTACCCTCCTTATTAATCCAGGTTTCTTTATCTCAAAAAGTGAGCCATTATTGAAAAATCTTTTTAGCAATAAGGCAAGAATTTGTGACTATGTTCCTTCTAATACAGGAGTAAAGATTTAATGGTAGCATATTACCTCTCTTACAGTATGTTTTCTGTCACTAAAGTAATGGCAAGTGGAATAAGAGACAGGTGGTGGTATCTATAAAATCTGCTAATGGCCCCATCAACATATGTTTAATGTATTCTAAACTATACTTCACATCCTACTGTTGCTGGTACATTTCCTCTGGCACCTCTTCTCAACAAAGAAATTTGGAGAGGAAAGGAAACATTAATAAACCCAAAGTGTTTAATTTAAAAGCAGATACAAAGTTTAACACTGCTCATAAGGGGGCTTATTTGACAAGAGAGCAGCTTATTGTAGACCTCAATAATTGTGTTGCCAGCATTAGTGAAAGGCTGTGACAAAGCAAAGGCTTTTTAGATACAGTTACGCCCTTTCTGCTGCATTTGGTGTTTGATCACGTCATGCAACTGCAACACCTTCTAATGGATTACAAAAGTCGACCAGTCATGAGACAACGCTAGGTAAATGTTTGTTGGGAGGAAAAAAGGTCAGGTCTACAGCAACAGCTTTGCCACAGCTTACCTTTGAAAACATGCCTTCCTCTATTAAGTGTATTTTGTGTTCTAACACTCGGGTATATTTCGGGCTGAATTCAGATCCCCTGCTTTTTGGTGAGGCCTTGGACAAGCCTGCACTGTCCTTTTACCTCCAGACCTTTCAGGGGGGGACCTTTGGGTAATGGGAACTTGCCTTCTCAACTGCCAACTCCCCACAACCGAGGGAGGAGCCGCCAGCGCAGCAGGGCCGTAATCCCCAGCAGTGTCGCCGAGAGCACCGATAACAGCGATGACAGCTCTGATAGTCCGTGTGCTGGCAATTTGTACCCAAAGCCTCGCCAACGAACACCAAGTGAGACCAGCCATCTTCAGAGTGCTCCTACACAGATGTGTTGCTGCAGGAAAAGTCTTGGGTGTGAAGGCAATGCTCCCCATCATTAGGACTAAATTAATCATTAGGACTAAACCCAGCATCAGAGCAAGTTATAAAATGTCAGTTTAGAAGAGATGAGAAGCGCTTAGGTACCAAACCCCAGCGGGACTTCAGGTACTCAAACTCCTATAGGTACTACCACCTATGTGATCTACCTAATGCATACCAGTAGGGTGTAGGAAATGACTCTTCAGTCCTTTGCTCCTGATGGGATTCAGAAGGAGAAGGAGGTGGTGCTTTCACTTCACAGCTTCTCCCTGAGGGTATCTGCCCAGGCAATGGTTGCCCAGGGTCCTCTTCCTCTCAAGGTGGAGAAGAATCCCACTCCCAGAACTGGGTGCTGAGTGTCAGCCCCAGTGGTTCTGTGTGAGAGCAGTCATTAAAGAGTTACTGGTTTAAATACAAAATTATCCCAGGAGCAGATATCATGTCCTGTGTGCGCTACAGGGAGAGACTGAGATCTGATACAAATTTCTGGGTTTCTTTTTATCAAAATGCTATCACCGTGCCTTATTTCTTTGGATTGATTTCCTAGCTACAAGTCATATTTAAGGTAAAAAAGGAAGGCAATTGTGAGAATAAAAGGAATTACTTGAAATTCATAATGCCTTTAAAATATGCTCTACAGGGCTGTTTGTTGTTAGAGATAGTAACAAAATTATTATCATACTCTAGGAAAAAATACAAATATCTTCTCTTCATATAAAGAAATAATTCAAATTGCTTTTGTGCTGTCAGTGCTATGCCAGGCATGCTATGATTTCCAACAGAACATTAGTTTATGGCTTTTTCTGCTATTACAGAGGATCAGTTCCATGCTAATGAAATGAAGCACTTCAACCTGCACTCAGTCTTAATGGGAAGTCAATTAATCTACTCATATATGTAAAATTGATTTAATAAAATCAGGGCTGGAATATGCAGCAATCCACAGGACCAGGCCCTAAGAAAGTTTTCTCTTTCCTCTTAATGATTTTCCTTTATATTAACTAGGGTGTCCTTTCCCCCCATTTTAGCCAGTGCAGCTCTCAGTCCTGAAGACTGTTGTTCATGAAGATCCCCAGGGAAACAGATCAGCTACTAGAAACTCTTATTTGACTCAGCCAATATGATCTCAGACACACCAGTTACCCTTAACCTCTCAAACTTGAAAAAAACACCCCTATATATATATATAGGGGTAACACAATTGTGAGAACTCCTCTGTGTTGTCACTGTTGGAGCCTGTTTTCCCTCTTGCTTTAGCTTCTGATTTTGCTTGGGATCAGGAAGGGTCAGTGGTGAGAAGAGTCATTGAAGATGATCTCCCATTTGTCTATTTTTGCTTTCATGAGTTGGTATCTCTCATCAGCAGCTTGTCAGACCCTGCTTGATAGGAGAGCAGTGCCTCACAGCACTTCAGACGTAGCCTGGATGGTGGGTATCCTGCTCTGTGTTGTGCTGGAAGCAGATGGGATCAGCTGTTACAGTATTGCTAATAAAACAGAGCCAGATTTCCTCGGACTCTTCCAGCTCCGTGTTTGAGTTGATGTCTATAAGGGACACAAGCCAACAGAGGGAGGGTTTGTCACTGTTAAAGAATATGTAGAATATGTACACACTTAGCAATGACCAAGGTGCAGGCTCTCAGCTGCAAGAGCACAGCTTAGTGAGACTTTCCTACACCATGCTGCTTTCCCTGCATGTGAAACATCGGATTTGTGCCATTTGAAAACATCCCCGAATTTTCCTTTCCCTGTACCTCCCTACGTCCTCTTATTTTTTTCTATAATATTCATAGTCTAAAATAAAATACTGCTTGTTTCACCAAGATTTATTTTCCTTTTATATATAAATAACTTTACCAGCTCTTCTTTTTTACCAGTGTATTAATTCCTTGTAAGGTGCTAATAACCATCTCAGCTGTACGCTTGCAACTTTGGACTTTACATGCAATGTTGCTGAGCCTCTGCTTGCAGTATAGTATTGCAGTTTGTTTGTGGCTCTCTCCCAGCCGCCCATTGATACTAAAGCAGAGATGGTTAACAAATACAGGCTGGGAAAATCAGTTGATCTTCCGTTTGCTGAAGGCCTGATGGAGAGCTGTACTGCAGTAGCTAATGCAAAGTTCTGGTTAAATATTGTCCTACCGTTTGCACTATACCGTCTGTTGTTTTTACACTGAAGGCTTAGCAGAGGTTGGAGGCAGTATTGACTTTGTAATTAAACTATTTTAACTTCAGGATTTTGTAATCACTGTACCTAAACCATCTGTTATGGTACATGGGTGATTTCCCCACCCCCCGCTCCACCCCTCCGCTCCGGGAACAAAGCGCCACCATGATTTTAATTTCAAAGCCCCCCTTATGATGAAGGTAGAAAGAGAAAATGAGGATACTTTCCTTTTTCTAAGACAACGTGCAAAAGCTCGTGGAGCTTTCACTCCTTGCAAGAGGAGGTGCATGCAGGATGTCCACTCCTGGCCCCTCCTGGCCCCTGGTCCCAGGAGGAAAGTAGAGGGCTTCCTAATAGGGGACCTCCCTTTCCTGACTGACTGGTCAGCCCTCTCCAGGGACTTCCACAGGGAGAAACAAGGAAAAGGGGTAGGGTCTGAGCTCTACCAGCACAGAGGGTGGCAAGTAGGCTTGCTCATGTGGGGAATCACTATACTCTTTGTGCTCAGGGAAAGAAAACAGAAAAAAAAAAGAGTTAAGGCAAAAGACAGAGCAACAGATTTTGTGAAGCTATTTGTGTATGTTGACCTACCTGTGTGTCTCCCTTGCTGACCAGGACACCCAACACCTGGTATCTGAAGGTCTCATTGCTGCTCAAACAGTAGCAATGCTGCTGCAATCTTTGCAATCTTGGCCAAATCCCTCAGGATTTGCATACTCCCGCAAGTTGCGCTAAGTCAGTATAGAGAAACCCATAGCAAACCATCCCAGGGGTACAAATACCCAGCATTGCCAGTGAACTGAGCATTAGCACTTGGCAACCCAAAATCCTGGACTTTCACTAGTGTAACTAATTCAATGCAAAAAAAAAGATTATGTTAGCTGAAACAGTTATGGTAGTAATACTGCTAAGTTTTAAAACCTGGGCTGTCTTTCTCCAAACCAGTAAAACAACAGCATCCCATCGTTTCTCCCAGTTGTGCGGGTTTCTTTTTAGTTTGGCCTAGATGGTTTGGTCTGCAGTTTCAGCAGATCCAAATGCATGCTGCACATGTGTTGAGATAATGTAGGGGGTTTTCTATTTTATACATATGAAGTTTATCAGAAGTCTGGATTCTTGATTCCTGGTGTGCTGCTCTGAATTCAGATCACTAGGTCAGACATCTTTGTGCACTCCTTAGTTAAAAAATGTCTTTTAATTTTGCTTCATTCTGCCTCAACTTTGTGTGTTCACTTACATTTTCTTCCTGGCAGTCAGCTCAGCAGAGCCCTTTCTTTTGACCAGCGCATGAGAGAAATGCACTTTCACATCTTGTCACATAAACCTGAGGTATTGAAAAAAATAGAGAGCAATATAAGCTGCATGGAATCTTCTCAATTGTATGGAGCAGAATTTGCTTCTTTCCTCTTGTTCTAGTTTGCCAAAACTTTATTTCAGGACAGATGAAAGTGCTAAATCAGACAGCAAGTATTCTATATACCTAAACATTGGATCCAATTGTTATCCTGCCTACCGTGCCTGTCACACACACTGTGTAGACCTATGCTTTGATCTTAGCCCAAGTTTGTTTGGCTTTTTTGGGGGACAGCAGATAAAGCAGTGCTTGAGGGAGGCAGATTTTGCTGTTAAGAAGTGCAAGCACACCAGGACTCCTGAGGCTGCATTTGTACATGGAGACAGAGGGCTGGCCACCCCTTGGTGTATATTATGTGGCCTACCCTGCTGAACTGCTTCATGAACCTGTCTCAGAAACATGATGATTTCATCAAATTTTCCTGGAGGCTGAAATAAAATTGGTCAATGCAGTGTGATTCTAGGTAGGAGAGAAATTCCATTTAATTCATTCCCACCTGCCAGCAATAACTGCTGTTACCAATGACGCTGGGTTCCACTGATTTCTGTCCCCCTCGGTAAGAAATGGCACATTTCTATTTATTTCCTTTAGTAAGCAGGGGCCCTTGCTGTAGTTGTTGTGAAAAGGGCCATGTTTTACCCAGTGCCACCGTAGGCCAGTGACAAGCAGGAAGACCAGTTGTCCTCCATGCCCACCCCACTCTGAATGGTTTGTAGGTCCGTGGCTCTCCAGCAGGCACTTGCCTGGCAAAGCCATTGCATTAATGCCAGGCAGCGGGAACTGCTGAGTGTGCAACACTTCGGAAGAACTGTTTGCTTACTTGAGAAACTAAATGCAGATGTGGAAGCCTTGCTGTGCCTTTCGAATTGTCAATGGGCTGAAAGAACACAGGCTAGCATTTTCAAGCATTGGACCTGCAGTCTCGCAGGTTTTTCACCTGTTTTCATGTGTTGTTCTGCTCAGCATTACAAGGGGGAATTTCTGTTTCTTTAAACATAGATAGGTAAGTGTTGCTATAGAATTAAGTTTTCTATAAATTAGATGTCTGGACATTTCTAGAAAGTATCTGCTGTTACTTAGAGGATTACGGATTAGCTCCTCATATACATCAAAAGCTCTCTGCACTCATCAGCATTAATAAAGTTAAACTCCAGACTCCATTTTCAGAAATGCTTGGGCACAAGTTAGTTTATCTCTCTGGTCGCCTCTCAGCTTAGCCCCCAGGACACGTAATGCGTGTCAGATGCTGATTAAACACACCTTCTCCACTGCACACTATCTGGATATCATCCAATTTCAGCTGAGATGCTGTGTGCCGCCCAGTGCAATCTCCTCTGCTAAGTGACTAGTGTTTCTTGGAAGGTGTTGTTAACTCTTGTAGCAGGACTGCAGCCAGCCTGGGGCTGGGGATCACAGCATAGCCCAAGCTACAGGCAAACATCTCACCCTGACGTTGCAGACTGCACAGAGACTTTCCAGGGTCAAGAGCTGTGAAGGGACTTCAGGCTTGTCATGTACTCTGCTGCATGACTACCACGTCCTATTGCAGCCAGACTTCTCAACCTCAACTGAGGTATCTGGGATCCCCACAAGATGTGTGGAGAGGCTCACATTTCACATGGAAACCATGTGAATCTCAACCTCTAAGAATCTGTGGGAGCAACAAGTGCTAAGCACAGGGTTTTGCTAAGCAAAAGCATCCCTCAGGGATAGCTACCCGACAAGCTCCATGTTGCCTGGAGGTAGACAAGAGAGGGACACAGTTGGAGCCTTAAATAGTACAGCTCTGCTTGTGTCTGAGTTGTCCAGTGACAGATCACATCTTGGCTGCTGGTAGAGGCAGCACAAACCTTATTCCTTGCTCCTTGAAGAGAGCATGAGACCTGCAGCCTACTTTTGGAAGATTCTGAAGGGCTGTGGAGGAAAATCTGGTTCATATCAATGATGTAGAGTAGATGTGGACCCT
>VZTM01017260.1:5238-23972 GCA_013400555.1 Jacana jacana | reverse complement strand
CCTGCATTTGTGAGACTCTCCTGAGCCCCGATGCAAGTGATTTAGAAAACAGGGAGTCGCGGCATCGGTTTGAATAGGATTTGAAACAGATCAGCAAAAGGCAGCAGGTCTACAAACTGTTATTTTCAGAATATAAACAAATGACTTAAAAGGCTTTATTTCTGTTCAGCTGTATGTGCTGAAGCATAAAACTATAATTCAATCCCTAGTTTCATATTTAAAAATACCTTTTAAAAAAGGACTTACAATCCTATTATTGCCAAGCATCCCAAAGCTCTGCACACGCTGGTACGTGGTGTTTCACAGTACCTTTGTGAGATTGGAAAGACCTCCTCTGTGAGGACAAATTGAATAGCAGGGCAGGTGTGTATCATTTCGTAAACACTTCTTCCACTTTAGAAGTAGCAGAATCGCAGGAGAGGTTAAGCACAGGCAAGTCATTCTCCATACGGCAAAATACTATATCAAATGGTTCCTTTACCGTTTCGCTTAAAAGAGTTATTTAGATGACAAAACTTACTCCATCCTTCAGGCAGAATAAATTACTCAAAAATGATACCTCCATTTTGTAGCCATCAGGGTGGCAGTAAACATTTTCTGTCATGGACATAAATCAAGCAATGCCAAACAGAGCTGAACACAGTGAGCTGATGTGGGGTACATTCTGCGGTATAGTATTTCCAGGCAAAAACTTTGGCAGATTGAGGTAATCGTCATATACTTTGTGCTGCTTGAGAATAATCCTCACCCTTATATCTAGGCCAAAACCGCTCACAGCTGTAAGAATAAAAACAATAATCATTTGGCTTCAGTAAAGAGATACATATATGTGAGGATTTAAGCGGTATTTCAGAAATGTTTATATGTGATATAGCAAAGGACGTTTTTTTTTACTATCAAGTCTGCATTTTGTAAACACCTTAATCTCTAAAAAGGTGTCTAACATTTCTCTCAAATATGGTATTAAATATTGGAAAGACTATTTTATTTATCCTTTTAAAATTTATATTTATGAGAATTAAATAGTTGATTATTCGTGTATAAATGCAAGTGTTTGAGATATGTAACCAAGATACAATGTCTCTGGATTTTTAAGCATTTATTTTATTTTATTCTGTGAATAATGCCAAAATAAAAGGTTGAAGGGAGAATTGGGTTTTGACCAAGTCAGTCCTTAGACTGGTTCATCATGCAGCTACATGAGCAAAAAGAAAGAACAAGCTAGATCCTTTCAGGAGCAGCTCCACATTGCACCCTATTGAATCAATGATGGAAATAAGATTTCTGTAAGAAAAGAAGAGTCAGGCTTCATACCCCTGTAGCCACTGACTTTCTGCAAGATTGCACCCCAGATCTCTCAGAGAGGTGAAAGTATTTTGAAATACACCGTTCAATAATAGATGCCAGTACAATAAACAAGGAAGTGAGAAAAATCTCATGGCTTTACAGGGTAGCTGCTGTTTCAAGTACTTGAGCAACTTTTAATCTTTGGTATATTCCATCTAACTGTGACACTCCAGGACTGGGAAGAGTTATTGTTTGTGTTCAAAAGCTCTAACTATCATGAAGACTGCCTGATTGAATAGCAGAAGAAAACGGGCAGTGTTAGCTTCGTTTCAACTGTGTGTCAACAGCTTTAAGTCACTTCCTGAAGTGCCCTGGGAAGGACAGCAGAACGGGAAACTGGAACAAGCTTTCCCATCATACACCTTGATGAGATTCCCAGGATGATCCTTACCCCGAATATGAACCTTAAAACCCACATGAGGATTTTTAGTCTTATCCAAATACACAAAGATCTACAGAAAGAATGAGCAGAGAGTCTTTACTACCTACCAGGAGTAAAAACACTTGCATCATCCTTCTAGAGCAGGTGTTCTTTGATGGGACAAGCATAAGGCAAGAAGCAGAGGGCAACGCAACACACGCACCAGCTGGGACGGGAAAGCTCAGATAGGTGGAATTGGCTCTTAACTCTTGATTTGAGTGAGTGGAAGGGGAGATCTGCTTTTACAAAGAGCAATAACTTTCTTCAGATACAAATTCCTGTTTTCACATCTATGGCAAGCTCACATATCGCAGCAGGCTGAACGTAAGTTTACAGCACAACAAGATCTTTGCTCTGAGTAGGCAAGACAGAATGCAGAAAATGCAAATATATGTAAAAAAGTTTCATAAATATTTTTACATTTGTGTTACTTGCACAAATACAGTCTGTTTTGTCTTTCAGATGTTCACTCAAGTATTCCTGGGACTTTGAAGATGTTTTTCATGTAACACAACACAGATTTCTAATGTTGTGCATTCCGGGTCTCCAGTATGGGACAAGGAAAGCTTGTTTGTTAGATGCATAGAAACATTCAGTATTCCTAAATATTCCCAAAACAACATGGGCCTACTTTGAAGGGGGTTTTTGTTTGTTTTTTTAAAATATATTTTGAAGATTAAGACAAATGTTCTTCTATTGCTACAATGAGATTGATATTCAGAGACAATTTTACAGACATACAGGCCATTTTTCCAGAAATACAAAGACAGGAGAGACACTAGACTTCTGCCACCTTGTGTTGCCCATGAAGTCACCGTGTGGTGATATAGCAATCCAGAAACACCAGGAATCATTCTTCAATAGCTGTCTTTGATTTTGCAAAGGCCTCATCTTCCCTCCTCCCTGGCTCATATTTGCCATCCTAAATGATGTTCAGCACACACAGATTTATCAATGATGTGTTTCTGCATGTATGTTCCCCTCACCATAGTGCGGTCTGTAGACAGAGGACACAACCAAACAGTGATACTTCCATGTCTGAAATATTTCATTAATTAGTTAAATTCTGCATTTAGAGAGTCAGTAACACAAAAGATTAGTAAAAACAAGCAGAAATTTAAGTGGAATGTAGCATGGCAAACAAAAGGATTACTGAGGGATGGATTTTCCAGCACAAATCACTCTAGAAACAAAAAAGCACGACACAGACCTTCAGACTGCCTGAAAACTGCTGCAATTGGCAGTTCTGGCAGTGACAGATTTTGAGCAGAAAAAAACATGTTGTTTGTTTGTTTTTTAATTCCTCTGAAGAGTGCATTTACATTTTGAATTTTATAAAAATGCATGCTGTCCTGAAGTCCTGATAAAATAAATAAAAAAATAAATAAAATCAGGCCTTGCCCTAATTTCAGTGCTGCTTAAAAGAATGGCCAGAATTCATTTAGCAGTCTGTCCAATAACTGCTCCTAGTCAGGAAAGCTTTTGTTGCTGATCCAAGATTACTTTATCTTGGGTGGCAAAAAAATCTGCATTTTAAAAATGATTCTGCCTCCCGGGACTTCAAAGAGTTTCCTCCTGTCTGTGACTAATGTTAACTAAAACACAGGCGAAGGTGTTCTTCTATCACTAACAACAAATAATCCAAAGACAGTTCTAACATGAAACGTCTTGCCTAGATTCAACAGGAACAACAGAAAACTCACATTGCTCCCTACAGAGTCGACACAAATGTAGCTCCTTTGTCTCTGGAGTCTAGATGGTAAGATTTAGGAGGAAGAGTGTTGTGCTATGTCCCATGTTTGTTAGAAAAAAACATAAACCCCGTAATTGCTTATGGATTTAGCTGTAGCTAGTGACAGTTTGCTCAATTTTTGCAAAAACATTGAGCTATTTATAAACATATCTGGGCTAATTAATTGCCATTATAGTACTTTTAAATATTTAAAAGAAAAATTAAGCTTTTCTGCACAATGAAGATGACATATTATGCAGGAGGAATATTAAATCATGGCAAAGATATTTGTATAAACAAATGGCTAGGTTTCAATCCTTCCTCCATGTATTGCTCTTTCCTAAATTACTCCTTGCTGCACCAACAGAGAGATCAGGAAGGTCCCCAGGCAAGCAGATGAGAACCACCTGAGCTCCCGAGGAGCAGTTTGGAAGGACTATCAGTCAGCCCTGCTGGAGGAGGCCGAAGTACCCAAGGACACATGAACCCAAAACATTCCTAGCACACACCTAAGCTGGCAGTATGAATCCTTCCCCAGCTCTTCCATGCTTTAGTGCAAGAGATCTTCACGTGAATGACCGTTCCGTGTTTCATCAATACTCACTTCCACTTGTGCAGCGGCCCAGGGTCCGAGAAAAAGCATCAGCCTTCACTCCAGATACTGGTCTGGCCCCGTGCCATTGCTTTGAGAATGCCCTGGGCTAAAATAAATAAATAATTAGCCTGATTCGTCTTCCTCTCCTTTCAAGCAATGAATCACCAGTGAAATAGAGGTGACTCACTAAGGGAATCCAAAGCATGCTTTCTCTTCCACATGTGAGGCCGCAGCAGCTGTCCGTGCTCTAAAAGGGGAGAAAAATAGCATGCATTTTCATATTAACTTCTATGACACTGAGATAAAACTGTCTGTAAGTGCAAAGGGATTTTAAAGGAAAAACAGAGCTGCCCTCATCTCTCACTACCACAGTGAAAATGTACAAACAGTTGCACATGGCAGATAGTTTGAGTCAACAGAGTATTGTACTTGAGAGCATCTGGGTAGCAACTGCGTGACATGAGAGAGCAGCAAAGCGGCTGTTAGCAAAATATATTGCTGCTGTCTACAAAGTAAGAACTGTGTTACCCAAAAGCTCTGGATGGTGCCATTCAAATCTGCCATACAAAAAGGAGTGCCAGGGACAAGAGGCTGGGTAGAGAATGGATTGAGAGTAGCCCTGAGGAGGACTTGGGGCTGTTGGTGGATGAGAAGCTGATCATGACTCACCAATATGTGCTTCCAGGCCAGAAAGCCAACAGCTTGATCCTGGGCTGCATCAAAAGATGTGTGACCAGCAGGTCAAGGGAGGTAATTCTGGTCCTCCACTCTGCTTTCATGAGACCCCGCCTGCAGTACTGAGTCCAGTTCTGGAACTCCCAGCATAAGAAGGACATGGGCCTGTTGGAGCAAGTCCAGAGAAGCACCATGAAGATGATCAGAGGGCTGGAGCACCTCTCTTACGAAGACAAGCTGAGAGAATTGGGGTTGTTCAGCCTGGAGAAGTGAAGGCTCCAGGGAAACCTTATGGCCCCTTCCAGTACCTAAAGGGGGCTAAAGGAAAGATGGAGAGGGACTATTTATCAAGGAGTAGAGCAATCAGACAAGTGGCAATAAACTGAAAAAAGGTAGATTTGGATTAGATATTAGGAAGAAATTCTTTACTGTGAGAGTGGTGAGACACCAGAAGAGATTACCTAGAGAAGCTGTGGATGCCCCATTCCTGAAGGTTTCGAGACCAGGTTGAATGGGGCTTTGAGCAACCTGGTCTAGTGCGAGATGTCCCTACCCATGGCAGGGGGCATGGAACCAAATAATCTTTAAGGTCCCTTCCAACTCTAAGCATTCTATGATTCTATAATTCTATGAAACATCACCAAGATTATTTGAGAAGAGAGAACCCATTATGTCCTTTCTAATTGATTCTGTGGTACCTGGCTTTGCATTCTGAGTTCTTGCTGATGGTCCCTACTGTCTAACTGAGTACTTGGACAGGTTCTCAGCTTGGCTTGGTCAGTCCCTGGTATGGGTGGACAAAGTTGCATGACACAGTTTGGGAACATTGCAACAGGCTCTCCCCTCTTCACTGTTGCCTCTCCATGCAATTTTCTCACTATGTTGTCTGGCTTCAGAGGATTGATCTGGTTTCCTTTTCTTGGAAAGTTCTGAGGGAGGCTATGGGGGCAGAGGGGCAGCTCCTCCTCCCACCTGCCCAGGGAATGTGGTACCATATGTAATGAAGGAAGCTTTTGGCTAACCCCAAATCACTTCTGTATCAAAAAGCATGCATGAGCACAGCCAGAGGAAAAAAAAAGTCTTTTTTAATCTAATTTGCTAAGTCATGTATCTTCATATTTCAGCTCCACACTCTTTATAAAATTCACACTCCTTTCTTTCGCTTCCCATTTATTACAGATAATGATTTAACAGGAACCTCATATCATCATATCCTTGACTATTTGTGGGGTTTTTGAATTATGTATTTTCCCAGCAGGATTACTTCCACAGAGAAGTGTAGAAGGTTGTCATGATTCCCAATCACAGCCTCTCTTCAAGAAAAAAAAAAATTGTAGCTGAATAGAATCTTATTTAATATTTGAAATTTTAAAGGGTTAGCAGGAGGCTCCGTTTGCATAAAGACCTTTCTATTGCACTGGTACTAAAGACTAAATTATAATAAGAGAGATCAACTAAAATATCAGTCTGCCAAAAACCACCAACAGCCTATGTACAAAAAATTGAAGAAAATACACGAAGTAGTCTTTGTGAACCGTTCACATGACTGCGTTAGAGATGTACCTGCAGCCCAATTAGGCACACTTGTAGCTTTCATACATTTTCACTGGAGTAGTTTGGATTGCAGAGAACAGCATGCTTCCCTGGTTTTAGATTGCTTAATTCAGGCCTTCATGAGCATCTTCAGGAAATGTGGGATAATAAATTTGTTATTTTTTTTATTACACAGAAGCAGGTCTATCTCATTCAGGTATAAACACAGTGTTTCCACAAATTTGTTCTTACGCTGTAAAAAGAAAAAAAAAAAAAACAAACCACAAACAAACACACACAAAAAAAACATGACAAAGATCAAATGGACTGAGGTATCCAAAGTAACCATAAGGATGTTTTTCTTTAACTATGTCTCTTTTAACCAACTGTTTTCCATCTTCAGGGTATTTTTCTTCTCAGCTTCCTGCATTTTCTACCAGCCTGTTCCATCTTAAGAAAGAAATCACAGGCTTCAAGTTTCTCCTCTGTTACGTCACAGATACTTTGGAAAAAAGAATATTTCAAATTTAAATATTATTCAATACTTTTCATTTAGTTTTGTGTACATGGTTTTAAATACAAAATGAGTCTTTGGTGTTCCATCACTTAAAGGAAACTGAAAAAATATTCTTACAGGGAAGAATTTTTTACTTCACTAATACAGCACCAGTGCTGAAAACATGTCTCCAAAGGCATGAACAATACTTGTAAAGCCATGTAACTTTTCTCAAGTAACACAACATGGCTCATTAGGCTGAAAATGAAAAGGTAAGTTGATCCTGGATATTGTTCTGACACGTTGTTAAACAAACTCTGCTTGTTTGCAATTTTCATTACTTTGTATGCTTTGTACTTCAACTATCTCATAAGTGTCCTTTGTAAAAAATGTTATTCACATGCATCCAATTGCACATTATTACTACGTCTCCTCAAGCTGTTACATATTTCTGCATTCTAGTCATCTGGCAAACCAAGCTGTGGTGTTAAAATCCCAGTTACATTGAAATCAACGCTTTTGACTTCCACAGAGCCCATAATTCTTTTCAGGACTTTTCACTTCAGAGACTGATTTGAAGGTGAGTCCTTTAGATATCTTTCACAGAAGAAGGTCAGGGACTAGCATATTATTCCACCCAAATACTTGGGCCATGTTTGAATGAAATTACACTTGAGAGCACCCCCATACTGGAGTAATTTGGGAGAGAATTGTGGGAAAGCTTCAAAATAGCTCAGATTCTGTTAACTGCAGCATGTGGCAGTATGAGTTACAAAAATTGCTCAATAAAATTGGCACTTTTGACATAGCAGGTCGAACACATGATGGGAGGTAACTTGAGCTAACCATGGCTGTAGTGCTATTAATTCAAGTTTGTTTGCAGATTACTCTATACTGCCTGCATCAAGATGACTCCCCCTAAAAACTTTATGACTCTCATACAGTTTTTATGAAACATGTTGCAAATCCAAAGTTTTGCCTGTGCTCCACAATCTCACTCCTATATCTGTTGCCTGATGGAATATGCAGGGCAAAATTAACACATTATCAATTAAAAAAAAAGAAAAAAGAAAAAAGGATTTTCTACATGTATTGGTTTTTGAATAATCCTTAAGTATTATAAGATCATGAAAGGATTATTAGCATAATATATTTATACAAGGACAATGTATATTTAATCAGTACTTAATGGTGCTATAATAATAGGTTTCCCCATAGAGAATGACAATATGATTTTCAACTTTGTGAATTAATAATCTAGCAGAATACTGAAAACCATTATTTCACTTCACTCACATGCAGAAAGAAGAAATCTTTTTCTGTGTAAGTAAGGAAACCTCTTAAACAAATCAAAGATGTGGGCAGACAGTACAGAGAACTAATTAACTCAAAGCAAGTAACCCAGGAAAATTAATGTTGAATTGGAGGTAGTTCAAAGACTTCAAGGGTAACTGTTTAAAATGCAGCATTTATGGCCTTGAGTAGTTAAGACCTTGTGAATTGCTATATTCTTTTGAGAAGGTATGCAACTTCAAAGGCAAGAATAACAATAATACATCTGTGTGTACAAAGCAATAGGAGAGATGGAAGAGCTCGCACTTCAGTCATAAAAGGGCAAGATTCCTTAAGATCCTCAAAGTCTACTCAGGAAATAGTGACCACCACTACTGCAGTATGAAGAGGGCCATGGATGCAGTGGGACTGTCAAAGGAGCTTGGCCAGTGGTTCAGATGTGCCCAGTTCCCTTAAGCTGGTGTGCTTGGTGGCACTGGGGCAGTGTACACCGTGTCCCACATCTATACATAGCTCCCTTTATAGTCTTGTTAAATTCAGTGTTCATTAATCAGAAACAGAGGAGAAAGATGGCTCAGAATCACCAATTGGCACCATAAAGCAAATAAGCAAATGGACACACCAGGAATTTTTTTGCAGGAGAAATAAAGCTTTAGTACCTCTGTATAAAATGCTTGTGTGTCCCTGTCAGGAATAATAAGGATCAGCTTTTTAATTGGTGTTTCAGATAGATGAATTGGAACTTGAAAAATGTGTCCAAAAGGGCCACTGAAATGACAGGACTATATGTATTGCAGAAGAAAGTTGAGACTTGTTTTCTTCTGTCTACTGTAGGGACAGCTGAAGAAATAGGGAGAAGAGAAACTCAACTCTGATGGGGTGTCTCTAGGAAACATCAAAGTAAAAAAGAGGTATGGACAAAAGGGCTGGATATCCACAGGTTCTGAATAGATGTAATCAAGAAATTAGAGGGTTTCTAACAAAGCAGGAGAGCTGCAACAGCAGACCGTGAGAGGGACAAACACAGCAGTTGGTAAGCACAAGGGAGCAAAGCAGCAGTTTATACAGAGACCTCCCTTTCCCTAATGTTTGCTATTTCAGGATGTGTTTCTCATTCTTTGTTTAAACTGAAAGTATTGACTGGAAAGCACTCTTTCATCAATCTGAATAGTATGGTCTACTGAAAGAGAGTGTTGACTGGGAGAGCTTTAGGCAGGAGCAGGGTAAAGTCTTTTGCCTCTCTACATCTTAAACGTTTCAGCTTTATTGCTTGGTGTTAGAAAAAAACCCCAACTAACTAATTGTATCAGTAACATTACAGTAAATGTACAAAACTGAGGAGCACACTTTATCACAGGAGTCTACAGACACTTTTGATGAATGTCAGTCTGCCAGTGACAACTTCTATTGCACAGCTATTTAAATACTGCATCCAGTTTTTAGACAGAGCTGTCTTTGCAGACGATTATATTTTAGTGGAGCAAATAATGTATATTGATTCCATCTCAAACATTCACATGAAACCTGCCCTTATCCAAGCAACCTCACTGCGTCAGATGGTTATGGCAAGGGAAAAGACATAATATTAAAATATGTTGGGTAAGCATTTTTATGATGCTAAATAGGACAAGAGGGAATGGCTGCAAGCTGCAGCAGGGTAGGGTTAGGCTGGACATTAGGAAAAAATTTTTCACAGAGAGAGTGGTCAGTCAGTGGAATCAGCTGCCCAGGGAGGTGGTGGAGTCACCCTCCCTGACTGTGTTTAAGAGTAGATTAGATGTGGTGTTGAGGGATCTGGTGTAGGGGAGAACTTGTAGAGTAGGGCTGATGGTTGGACTTGATGATCCCAGGGGTCTCTTCCAACCTAAATGATTCTATGATTCTAAATGCTTACCATGTTTATTCCAGGGGTTTTAGAAATAGAGAAACTTTAAAAAAAAAACAAACCAACAAACATTTCTTAACTGATTGAGACAATCTCTACCTTCTTCCAAAACACATAAGGAACAGAGTACAGCTCATTCCCTTGTTTAATAAGTTTAGGATTTTCTCCTTAATGCTCAATATAGATTCAGTGGCATCACAGTTGTGCATCTTCTAAAAATATACATTCTGAATCCCTCAGAAGGGTAAAACAAGTGCTTACGTAAATCAGAAGTGAGGTTTCTCAAGTTTCATGAAAATGTATGCATGGGTGAAGATGAAATGTAGGGATTTTCTGCCAAATGGGAGAGTATTTTCATGAAAGTGCAAAAGTATTTCTAAAACAATATTTTTATTAATATAGCATCTTACTATAATTTAACTGTATAGTAAGAATTGCTGGTCCCAAAACCTAACTGTAGTTTGTTTTAAATGCTACTTCCTCAAATTTATTCTTTCTCCATCAGTGAGCTATGAATTACATACATATATATATTTAGATATATATACACATTACAAAACTGTGATTGATTAGGCCTGATTTTGATTAAGCAGGTATACATTGTTCATCTCTGTCCCAAAAGGGATCAAGAATGAATGAAAAAGGTTAGCAAAGTCATTTAAGTATTAATGTGATTAGAATCCATAACCCTCTTGCCATACGCAGATTTTTCAAGAGCAAATGGCAAATATATTTCAGCCACTGGCAAGCAAAGAATAGATAATAAATCTCAGAGAAATGAGAAAGGTTAATGGAATACCATAATAAGGAAAGAAAATTATCTCACAAATTCAATTAGGAACTTCGATATCTAAGGCTAAAAGTAGAAACCGGAGGTTAAGAGATACCTGGACATGGAATTGTATGTCATTGGAACAGGAAAATGTAGAACAGAAATATTTTTTAGCAGAAATCAGTTTTACAGAGGTGGAAGAGGGACAAAAGTACTTACTCTACTGAAAAAAATCTTTTTTACTAACTAGACTGGATAGAATTGTTTTGCTACATTAAAGCTGGGTTTAAATTAACAGTTTTCGTACAATGTGATCATTTGAGAAAGCCCTTCTCAATGGTCAGGAATCCCCCCCTCTTCCTTTCTTCCCAGGGGATATATTACCCCATATTAAGTCTAGAGCCTTCTTTTCAATTTTGATCAGTTAAAATAAGATAAATAGGTAAGACCAAATAGAGGGAGGGGGGGTGGGGGGGAATGGTTTGCAACGACTATGGTCTGTCATTTATATGGGATGTAGTTAACAGCACGGCTTGCAAGTGATTTGATAGTACTCACTTCCAGTTCCTCAACCAGAATTAAGTACCAAGAACACAGAAAAGTTTGTGCAAAATGTTGTTCTCTGATTTTCTGAAACACAGTACCTTCATCTTAAGGCAGAAAATGCAACGGCAAACGTAGTAGGGCACTCATAAAGCTTGGAGAATCTCTGCCTTTCTGCAGCAAAAAAAGCAATTGTCGGGATGAGAACAAAAATAAAGACAGAAGTGTCTCCTGGAGCTCAAGCCAGGGTTGTTCACACACTCGGCCAGGAGAGGGACTGCTGAAGGCTGAGTCACGCTCTGCCCAGCAGAAGCTGCCGGAGTTCTGCAGAAAAGACACCTCCGGGGCAGCGCTGCTGCTGGTTAGAGAGTTTTCCTTTGCTACTAAACCGCAGTATGAAAGCTGCCCACCTGGAGATTCAGTTAAGGGCCCAAACTCTCCAAAAATGCACACGCACCCCAACATACTGCATATTCCCCTAATGGTGAAGGGACTTATTCAGATTTTAAATGGCAAAGCTACTTCTCTGGGACTTGAATTGGCTTAAATGAGTTAATTATACAGCAATTATGATACAATTAAATGTCAAAAGTATTCAGGTTGCTTGTAGACAGGCTACTGGTAGTCCACCAGTGGCCAGCCTTCCTCTCCCTGCCATACCCACGAGGCAAGCCTTTGGCCCTCTCTAGACATTCTCTGTCTCATCAAACAAGCACAGACTGGAACAGTAGTTCTTCTGACACCTATAAAAGCACAATGATCATCTTTCTAACTTGTACGCTTTTATGTTTTCAAGAAAGGGCCCAGATTTCCAAATAAAGATTTGAAATACCTTTTTTTTCATCCTTCTGTCCCTCCTGTTACATAATGACCTAATGCAGTTTGGTTTCAACCTTTCCTTCAATTAGAAGACCTCTAAAAACCTCCCAGTGGAGACAGACAGTGAAATTAAGCCTACAAACAAAATACTTCCATGGTTCCATTTCTCAGACCCTTCAGGGAGGAATCCATAGACTTTACAAAATAAAATCACCACAGTCTCCAAGCCTTATCTCAATTGCAACCAACCAATGAACGTGTCCTGGAGCTCTAATTCTATCATTTGATTTTACATATCTTCCTGGAGGTAGAAGGATATAAGTCCCATTAAATTCATGAGAACTGGCTTACATATATTGAACAGAATTGTGTATTTCGCTGTCAGAGCTTTGCCAATGTTGATTCATTTTAAAGGGATATACCTGTTGAAAATTCTTCCTTCAGTCTGTGAGAATCTCTATATTCCAATCAGGAAAGGGAGAACATTGACAAACCCAAGAAGTCTATTTAACTCAATGCACATTATTTAGGGCCAGAAGAGTAGTATTCAGATGAACAAACTCCTGCTCTGTACATGCAGTTGTCACCTCAGATGTGGCAGCCAGAAGGAGAATGGTTGAGCCTGTCCCTCATTATTCCTGTTTTTGGCATGTGTGCTGTCACCAGTCCTGGACACACTGTGCCAAGACAGGCAGTTGAGCCTCCAACCAAACAAGGAATTAAGTAGAATCTAGACTCCATTTTAGATGCCTCAATATATAAGTCATGCAGGAGAGCTCAAACAAGGTCCAGAACAGCCACAGTTACACACTTACATCTTCCCCTGTGCTTACAACTATAAAAATCAATCTGGGATCTATTTTTAGAAAATAACAAGGCACTCATTTCTCACAGTTTAGCCAGATATTTATCTGCCAAAGATGTCTGACCTACCTCGCTCACGATGGCACCCCGGTCATTGTCTTATTTGTGTGTGATACTAGGGAAACTTCTCTGAACCAACCCAGTCTCAACTACAGGACTTCATGTTGTTATGCAGAAACAAAAGGAATCACCAAACAAGGGTGGAGATCATGTGAAGATTCCCGAGTATTACAATCAAGACAGGTTCAGAAGTCAGCCTGCAGAAACTGTACAGGTTATTTCCAGAAGCTGTGTATTATGGGGAACAGAAAAAAAAAACTCAACAGTTTTTATTGTCTGTAATTCTCACCCACACTCCTGAGGAAAATGCTTTAAAAAAAAAAAAAGAAGAGAGAAAAGTTAAGTTGCTGTTTCTTTTTCCCCCACATGCTTCAGAACTGTCTAATTTGGATGAAGAGTGGTGGGTGGTTTTTGTGCATTTTCAACTACAGTTGCTCCAACTGTACATAAAAGTTCAGCATCTATTCCATTTTTGGCAGAGCAGAAAGTAGCTAGCAAAGCAGAAACATCAAAATCTGCAAATGCTTACATGAACTTAACTTCCAAGCTTCTGCCTATAGGAGACATACTCCATGCCCCATTGATGCATATCCTGTAAATCAATGCATTGCCTCAAATTAATATACACTGTAAAACAAGGGCGTTTGTGTTTGAATTGCTTGTGCTGCAGAGAAATGCAGTTCGCTTCCTGTCACCAAAGGGATCTACTACCCAAGCCACACAAAACATTTTTGGGAGAAAAAGTGCAAAATCCAATGGCTTCTGCAACACCACACAGGAAAGTGTTGCATGAAGACGCAAGCTGTGCTATGCAGAGGTGATTGCAAAGTAAGCACCGGCTTTTAAAACTAGTTTGCTAGAGTACTTAAAAGAGTCGTTAAGCCAACTCCTCATTCCCATGTAGGAGTTTCATAAAAACTCATTTTAGAATATAAAAGCAAATGTCTCCCCAGCCATTTCAAACAGTTTTAGCCCCTTGTTATTTTAATACATTAGGATGCTATGCATATGATTTTATGAAAGGTTTTAATATGCCTAGTAATATTGAAATAGTCTGTTAAAAAATCAGTCTTTAAAATAAGTGTGGGAAGAGACAAACTGAGCAATTGCTATGTTCCTCTTGCTCTGACTTTATATCTTTATATATGTATAGTTCTCCTGCTAACCTCTAAACTTTTTATGGTGCATTTGTGAAACAGAATTTAGGGCAAGGAAAAAGAAATAAGATTTTTTTAAAAAAAAATAAGTATTCCAATTCAAATAATGGCTTAGACAGCTAGAGTTTAAACAACTCTTAAATTTCATCAAACCAGGGACACTAATATGTCAGATTTTATTTGAAACCAGCTACATTGGTAAATTGTGTTCCTTTGGGCCTTTCTCAATATTTAAAGGTAATGTTAGTATTAATTTATTTAAGTAGACTGGAAAGTCATTTAGTAAATTGAGCCATCTCAACAGTAATCTTCTCCCTTTTTGATTTCAAGAGAAATGACAGCTATTCCATCTCATGGGTATCTTTGCCAGTGAACTTTTATGATACTGACTGCACATTCCAGCCCTGGTATGTAATATTTCCTTCCATCCCACAGTCACCACTGAACAAGTAAACCACTGCTTTTTGTGCCGAGATTGGGCTAGTTATACAGGTTAGAGACATCTGAGTTACATGTAAAACAATTCTAACATTATGGTACGTTATAAAAAGTGTAGTCTGGGTTATTCAAGAGATTTAAAACAACATCTCCAATAATCTCATTTTAAGATTTTTGAATTCATGAAACAGCAAGAGTTTGTCTTTTTTCAGCAATATCAGCTGCTCTATGAAATACATCAATAGTTTGCTCGCTCTCCTTTTCTCACTCAAAAGGCACTACCTTTTCTGTAAAATATCAGTTTAGCTTCAACATCAGAAAAGAGAAGGGAACACAGGAATGTTGAATTATTGACCCTAGGCATCTTTTTATTTTTGCCTTGAAACTGGTTTTCCCAAAAAGAAATAAACTTCTGATAA
Source organism: Jacana jacana (assembly GCA_013400555.1). NCBI lineage: Eukaryota > Metazoa > Chordata > Aves > Charadriiformes > Jacanidae > Jacana > Jacana jacana. The sequence continues at coordinate 8,923 of VZTM01017260.1, read as the reverse complement.
AACATTCCATTTCAGTGGATCCCAGTGCTTAGAGAACTTGCTAGATGCTGTTGTTATTAAAAGACTTCAAAAAATAAAGGTTCTCCAATGGATAACAATGTTTCTTCAAATTAATTTTAGACAGCTCTGACATAGGGAATGCTCTCTTCAAGAAAATGGATAAACTAATTACTTTTAAAGAAATGTTGTCCTATCATATATCTATCAGTCAGCTGCAATTAGTTTCCATTCAAATGAACAACCTTTTAATGGGACATTTAATAAAAATTTCTGACCCTCTAGATCCGTCTCAAATTTCTTGCTCTCCCAGGAGTTAGTATGGCCAGCGTTATACCCTTCATGGTCACACAGTGGTTGAACATCCCTGCACTGTTTACGTCAGGGAGATATTGCTCTCCACAAATAATTTATCTACGGTGGCACCAGAAGGATGAAAGAAGTTAATTTCCTATATTATCCACGGGAAAAAGCCATTTTAAAATGAACAGATAGAGGGTACATGAGAAAATTGCTGGTCTCCCAAATTCACATTATTGAGATAGCACTTAGGGATTGATTTAATGATAATTTGGTGATTCATAGTAAAGGGCTGAAGGAACTATTTCCCCCCCATTTGACAATGATAAGCAAGAATGAGATTTTTTTATTACTGCCGATGCACCTGCTGAAATTACTCCTCAAGTACTTTCTGCTATTATTATTTTTCCCTCTGTTGTAATTAAAGTAACATCAGAGGAACACTGCCTTCTGGTATGTCTCAATTAAACCAAAGTCAGCTTCTTCATGTAATCCTATCCAGAAGGCTTACAAAAAGAACACGAGACAATATACGAACTTTAATGCTGTTTCAGTGTTTCTAGCACTTTTACTATTTTGTAGTGCCTTTCTTTCGGAGAACTGCCCACCCTTCCAAAGACTCATGAGGACCCANACAACCCCAACTCCCTCAATCGATCCTCATAAGCCTTATTCTCCAGGCCTCTCACCAGCTTTGTTGCCCTCCTCTGTACTCGCTCCAGCACCTCGATATCTCCCTTGTGTTGAGGTGCCCAGAACTGGACACAATACTCAAGGTATGAGTTTTCCTAGGGCCATTACTTGTCTAACTGCAGGAGATTGCTGGACCAGTACAGAAGCACCTAGTATTCAGGGGTGCCAGAACATGACTGGAGGGGTTATTCAGCAATTACCCAGATAAAATTCTTTCAGTAACCAGCTTGACTGAAGAAAAATCAGCATGGAAACACACTCCATGATTTTATCCCAAATTTCTGCCAGATTCACAAACTGGATAGTAAATGTAATTTGAATGTCAAGATCGGGACTACTAACTAATTGCTAAGCCACATTCTCTTTCTCCGCATATATAAATAGTGCCTGGGGGTGACTTGCGTCTTCAATCAAGAACCCAGCCTCCTCGTGGATGGACAGATGAAACCTCGTGCCTTCAGGAGCAGGACCTACTTCACCCTAGTCCTGCAGGCTGAGCTAAGTAGTTGACTCAGAGGGAGTATGAATAGTGATTATTGCTTAAAAGAGCTGGGATTAAGTTACTGCTGTGGGATATGTAGAGCAATTTTTCCTGGAGATTTTTCTCTGAAGTATACTAGTTCTGTCTATATATTGCTAAATAGAAGCCATACTGCTGTGTGTCCACATGAGCAAGTGCACTTTGACATAGCCTTAGAAAGTAAGACAGGACAGTCCAAAGCAGAGCCACTTAGCAAGCTCACTGTTAAGTAATACAGACAGTCAGGAGATCAATATTTGATCTCAGTCTCTGGGCATATTTTTCTTTTAGCAAAATAGGACTGTTCTGGTACATGCACTGTGCAGGACCATGGGTGAAGTCAAAGCTTGCCTTTCTGCACCAGTCACTTCTGCTGTGGATGGCCCAGGACTCTCTCTTTTTCCTCAGACTGTTCAGAGATCAGCTGGCATAGGACATTGATCTAATATTTGGGTCATGCCACTGGGAAATGTCCTAGTCACAGGGGAAAAGAGGAAGAAAACAACATCAGAGAAATGACAACGCATGTCAGAAATATAAAGGCACAGACATTATGTCTTTCTAATGTCCCGTTCTACTGATACCACTGTTTTGCTTAAAGTCTGTTAGCTTTTTATCTATCTATATGCATATATGCTTACATGCAAGTAGTGATGCAGTTTTATACTGCAGCTAAGGGAAACTAACCCTTAGCTGAAGGCAGGTGCTCCCACCATTTTCCATATGCTATGTTCTTAACATTCGTCTCACTTCCAGTGGACCAGTTACAAAAGCTAATCTAGCACAACTGTACCCCAGCCTCTGTTGGCTCAGCTCACTGACAAAAATCACCAATGAATGGGACCACATCATGATGAGTCTGTGCTGGAATCCAAAAAGGAAAGGGCTCAACTGGGAGGCAGAAAGAGGAGCAGGACTGGCCTTTGTATCAGCCAGCAGCTATTTAACAGGCTCAGCTGTACTTCCAACCGTACTCCCAGCAAAATTTATTCAACAGTTTTGATGGACCTAACAATGTCTACTATTCCATCCATCACGATATAAGAAGGAACGGATAATTTTCTTTTTTTTTTTTTTTTTCCTGTAGGGGGGAGCAGTATTAATCTCTTAAGACCTGAAATACAATTAACAAATAGATTCAGACACATGGGTAAATTTGAAGCTGGAGTGCTTTCTACTTGACAGGATCTGACGTATATCTGGGCTTACCTTGAATTTCACATCAAAGTAAGATCACAGCATAGACCTGCTCCTCCCTTCCAGCAAGGGATCCATATAAGTAGCAATGTCTGTAACTTTTGTTTATCTGTAGTCTGAAAATTTTGCTTATCCTTTTAGAACATTGCTTTCTGGGCACATTGAGAGTAAATCACATCTATGGGCTGAATCTCTCAGAAGGTCACTGCATTATTAACAGCCAAAAAAATTTAGCTAGTTAGAGGAAGAACACTTTCTGAAGTAAGACTGGATTCCAACCACCTTTCTTGGATTTGTGTTATTTTTATCCTTTAGCACTAATTACTCTCTGTGCATGGTTTGCCACACAGCTATAATTCCTATATCTCTACAATACCAAAATAAAAAGCTGCTAGGCAATCCTAATCCTTGCTACCGTCACGGTGGATATTTTATTGTCACTCTTGTTTGCATCTTTCCCTAAAAAGACTTTTAAATTCATCTGGAAATTGGGTTGTTTCATTTCCCTAGCCATGCCTTCCTGCTTTTACTGCCTCCTACCATAGATGCTGCTGCTGCCAATTTTCCACTGGGCACTGGCATATATTGCAGGGTATCCTCACCACCAAGATGCATGAGGCGTACTCAGCCAATTCTCATTTGGGAGAAGGTAGTAAACATATTTCTTTAAGATCAAGAATAAGTAGAGCATGTCCTTCAGCCACTTCTCTCTAGATAGAACCTTTATATTCCTTCCCTGTAACTGAACAATATACAGCGACATTTTGCAATAAAGCCCTAATGATATTGTGCTCTGTTCACTTAAAAAACACAATGAGTTTTGGGTCACCAGAGCATATATATCTGGTTTCTGCTCTGAGACTTCTTTTGACTGAATGACTTCTTCAGTAGTTACAGCCTTAGCTACATGCACAAATAATAAAATGCTTGCACAAAGGATTTAAGTTAAGGTTTAACATATATCTTAAGAAATAAAGA
>VZTM01017258.1:25620-58737 GCA_013400555.1 Jacana jacana | reverse complement strand
TTTCTGATCTGCATTCTTTGAAGATTAGCGTAGGTCTACAAGGTGAGCTTTGTGATATTTATGCAGAGCAATAGAGGTTATCATAGTAGCTTCACTGCCCTTAAAGTCCATGAAAAAGCCTGCTTATTTTAGCTGTTTTGAGTGTCTGCCCTTAGTTTGCTTCTTAGTCAATTAATAAGGGAATTTCTATTTTATAGGTATACCACAAACTAATGGATATTTCCCAGGTAGAGAAGGAAATAGAAAACACCGTCCATTTGTCAGTTATTTATAAAATGCAGATGTTAAAATTGTAAGTATTAAAATGTATCCTTTCACTAATACTTTGATGCTTTGTTTTGCAGAGGTAGGGTCCAGTTCCGGTATCCCATATGCCAGTAGAAGAATCTACTGCAAAGATTAGTTTCTGAAAAGGAAAACTATAATGACAATTTTGGTAGTAACTGTCATGCCTGTCTAGAGAACAGCCTGAGCTGAAAAGTGAGATAGTTCTTTGGGGATGTGGGGAATACTATGTAGTACAGTTGCTCTAAGGCAAAGGAACTTGAGACTGAAAGATGTTTTTGTATCCAACAGATTTTGGTTCAGTAAGAGAGTAAAGGTGAAGTGGGGAAAAAACACAAAATATAACACATTAATTGCAAGGATGGGAAGCAATATACTAAAACTTTTTACATTTTAGAGGCATAAAACTATTTTGAAAATTAGACTTACAATAGCTTGTTTTTTTCCAATGTCTTGACGCTTCCCCATTCAAAAGTACTAATTCTTTTCTTAGTAAAAGTAGATTAACTTATGTTGACATCATAAAAGAATTTTGCATGCTGCCTTTCATTGCTTCTTGAATTAAATTTACCATCTGAAATATTAATTTTTATGCTGTAATGTTCTTTGTTCTTCATATCTGGCTGTCTCTTAGTAGCTTACTTGGCCTACTGAGGTAGGTTTTGTTGACTTTTGTAAGAAAAAAATTTAATTTGATATCTCAAAAACCACGTGCCCCACTGATACATTGTACTAAGAGCCATCTAGATTCTAAATTCTAAAGTTGGGAGAGTTATAGCAAGTTTTTAATGCAATAATATTTCTTATGAAAATTTATGATCGTTTCCTAATATATTGCAGGCAGTGGGACAGAAACAAATTTCCAAGTGATGCCACTGCAAATCTGAATTCTGTATATGTACTCTTGAAACAATATGATGTGCCTCCAGGATCTGTTGTCAGCATGAAGTAAGTTTTACTTGTCAATGCCCTGTGAAAATTGATGCTGAAGCTAATCCTGCTTCCACTGAAGTCTGTCAGAATTCCCATTGACTTTGAAGAGAGTGAACTCCTACTTAGTTATAATAGTTTGTGTTGCATTAACGATTAGGTCATCTTAATAAAGATAAAGGTCCTATTAGGATTTATTAAAGAACCTGAGATTAAATATATTCGTCCATATAGCTATTTGTATAATGTGATTAAATCTTTCGATAACCCTTTCTTGTTGATAACATGAGATTTTTTTCAAAGGCTGTAGAATTGACAAGGGCTTTTCAGACTTTAGTTTATTTTCTTGGGGCCCTTCCGAATTCTTCAGTATGGTTTTGAAATGCAAACTAAACTGAACTCTCTGGTCCAGTAGTTATATTGCAGCTGTTGCATGTTGAAGTAATACTATGTTTTTACTTGTTAAGGCCAGTCTTCTTTGATGATATACAGGTATCTCATTGCTTCTAACCCAGACAGTCCACTGAGGTCATCTGGTTATTTGTGGAGATCAAACATTCAGAACACAGTCTCCTACTGTGTGTTCTGTGTTCTTAGTTCCTAAATAATTGACTGATGGATTTGACTGGTTTAAGTTGTGTGCCAGACTGCATTATATTTACGGAATTACCTGCAATCTGTTTGCAATTTCCCCACCTTTGTGCTGCATGAATTTCATTCTGTATTTTTTTATGTTCTTCAGGAACATTTTGTGCATTATAATAGAAGTATACTAACTACTTTCCATAATTGGATGAATTTCCATGTTTTTCATGTAGCCAACTTTAATCTTTTTCCTTTTTCCTTGTTCACTATAAGCATTACTAGTATAATCCCATCCTCTAATATTGAGATGTCTTAAAGGTTTTCAAATATAGTGCACAAAGTTAATTTCGTATCGTGTTTTTCTAATTCCATGAAATAGTAGTATCAGATTCTCTGAAGTGGTGTTTTCCTATTTTTTGAAGGATTCCTTTGATTCTGGAATTAGCTCGTTTTTCTATGAAAGTAAACTGCATTAAGGTTGCATATGATTGTATACTTGATTTGAAGAGAGCTGGGATTACTGTAAGTATTAATTACAGATAATTTAATTTTTTTATTATCCCCACATGATTATTATTCAAAAATAATAGTGATGGTTCTGGGATCTTTTATCTATGTCTGTATTGTTTATATATTCATTAATATAAATAATTATTTGGATAAGTGTTCAGTTCCTAAACTAGAGAGATGCCAGGTCAGAAGGTAAGGTATAGGTAGAATAGGGTAATTACCAGTGCGGTTAGTTTTGGCAAGTAAATGTTGACTGTAAATATTTGCCTAAGTGTATTAAATGTTAACTGTGCAACTGTGTTTTAATTGGAAGCTAAATGCTGCCTGCAGGTCTTGAACATTTAAACAGTTTACCCATTGAGATTGTAATTGGTCACCAAGATGTAACGTATAAAAGCTGTTAATATTACAAATATTACACATGTTCACTTTAGTCTTTATGAGTACAGTATCAGCCTTGCCAAAAAGCACATGAATTCTAATTTTGATGAGGAGAAAATGGAGCATTTGTCTGGAGCACGATGAGGGGGCTGATGGAAGGAGGAGTGCAAAAAAGCTTGCCAAAAAAAAAATCCTGAAAGTTGTTGCCTCTTCTATAGTTAAGCAGAGTAGTTCTGTCATTGGAGTGAGAAACCCAGAGACAACATGCCTCGAACTGCACTCACTAATCCTTTCATTTGTGTGGATCTTTTCTGATTGTGTTTATTCCTATACACTTTCCCAGGTTCCTTTAGTAGTAATAATGTACTTTCCAGCAAACTATTATTTGATTTGTTAGTTACTAATATCTGATAATTCTTATTCTTCTGTAGTATTTTTATTATAATGATACTGTAGGAGTATTCTGAGATTAAAATTGTGTGTAGTCTCCCTAATTACTGGTGTTTCGATATGTATGCCCTTATTGATTCTTTTGTCCAGTTGGCTCTGAGATTTGTTTTTTCTGTTCCTTCCCCGTTGCCGTGGTTTAACCCCAGCCAGCAACTAAGCACCACCCAGGTGCTCTGGCAGTCTGCCTCTGGTAGGGTAGGGAGAGAATCGGAAGGGGAGAAGTGAGAAAACTCATGGGTTGAGATAAAAGCAATTTAATAATGAAAAAGAAATAATAGTAATAATAAATATAAGCTCAAGGGGGGGGAGGGGGGAGAAAGAGAGAGAAATAAAACCTAAGAAAATGTGAGTGATGCAAATGAAAACAATTGCTCACCACCAACGGATTGATGCCCAGGCAGTCGCCAGTGTCCCCCACCATTAACTTTCCCCCCAAGTTTTACTGCTGAGCATGATGTCTGATGTCTGGAACATCCCTTTGGTCAGTTGGAGTCAGCTGTCCCAGCTGTGTCTCCTCCCAGCATGCCCTGCACCCTCAGTCTGTAGTTAGGGCAGTGGGATGAGGAGCAGAACGGCCCTCAGTGCTGTGCAAACGCTGCTTAGCAATAGTCAACACATGCCGTGTTGCCAACACATTCCCAGGTTACCAACACTGTTGGCAGCACAAATCCAAAACACAGCCCCATACAGGCTGCTGTGAAGAAAACTGTCTCTGTCCCATGCAAAATAATGATTTTCACCCCTTGTGAAACAGAACTGTTCATCATTGCATTCAGAAAATCAATATATTGTTCAGATACAAAAAAAAAAATAGTATGAAAAATAGCTGGTCGTGCTGTGGGTCCCATGAGTAAGTTTTTCTTTATCTGGAACATGCATGTAAAGAAATTTAAGTGGCAAGCACTGCCAAACAAATGTCATAATATATTTCCAATTGTCTATTATGATGATCCAACTTTGAGTTATTTGTAATGGAAATGTTATTTATCCTCACTGATTTTTTTTTTATTTCACGTGTCTGTTTCAAGCTCTTTTTTCTCTGAAGATTTCCCACAAGTCTAAAATCCTACACAATTCCTTAGCATTCCACTGGAAGATGTGTTTAAATCCCCCTAGATCAAAGAAATACGTAGAATATTTCTATAGACAGTAATACCAGCTATCTCTTACGCAGCAGCTTCTCTTTCAGCCGTCCCCTCTCCATGGAGTTAATGGGTGTTCAGGTGACCATCTTCAGAGTGAGAGAAATCTACATCAAGTTCTAGTTCCTTGGCTTTTGCCAAAAACAGTCAGATTTCTCAGCTATAACACGAGTTCCATCCCTCCACTGATGTGTCATTACACGATAGTGGCAGGTCTACATCCCTTTGCATTCTTCAAGATCTCATCTGTTTTCCAGTCACAGGGATGTTAAACTAACACAGGTCATGCTGAGTGATTTGATAACAGTTCCTAATGAAGGATGAATGGAGATGCATCTGACTTCCCTTGCTGCAGCATGTGAAACCAAATACAAAGTATCTTAGATGATCCAAGTATATAATTTGTATGATTTAATACCCAGATCTTTCCCGAAGTGTTAGAAATCTAAACTCTGCCATGATTAACATTTATTCCAAGCATTCACCTTTTTAATAACATCAGTTAGCAAGGATCTACTGGAACTGAAATCAAATCACAGTATAGTCAAGTGTCTGCTGGTTTTCTTGTTGCAAAGTCTGGCAGTGAACAATTTTTAAAAATTCCTGGTGGTTATTTTGCAGCTTTGGGTTAGTAAGAAGTGACTGCTGTTCAGACAAGAAACTCTACTCCCTTTTTATTGTTTCAGTTAATTATCTAGTATGGCTGGGTTTTCCTTAAGAAAGTAAAGTGCTGTATTCGTGTTACTGCATGAGTTTAATCTTCACTGTGTTCCTTTTTAATTATTAAAATTTGCGTTTTGTGTATTACTACTTCATAGGAGCAAGGGAAACTTATTGAAATAGAATGTCTGGAATGCGAATATGAAATAAAAAAAATTGGCACTAAAATTGGGACGTACACCAAAGGAGTTGTTGAGGTATGTTCTTTAACTTTGAGAGAAAAGTAAAAGTTTTATTGTGTTAAGTGTGGAAAACTGCATTGGGCAGTGTTTCTGAATTACAGTATACTAGCCAGAAATTCTTTTAACCTTTATATTCTTTTTTATTGGGCTGCCAAGAGGAAAACAGGGAAAAATAAACAGCAGGTGTATATTTCTCCCTTAAGTCTTCTGGCTGACTCTAGAGGTTCATAAATTATTACTTTCCAAGAGGGTAGCGCTAAGGTATGCAAAGGTAACACTGTCTTGTTTTTATATTTTACGTTTATGTGAGGTATTTTAATAAAATATCTCAAGTTGAAGGGACCCATAAGGATCATCAAGTCCAATTAATGCATTGTACGGTCTATCTCATACAAATTCTTGTGTCAAAAATGCAGATTATGCTTAATAAATCGTCACACTGGGGATGATTTTCTTAGATTTCTGTAGTCAGTTGACTCAGTTATAATCAGACCATCAAAAGGAGAAGCCTAACTTGTTAACATTAGCAATGAGATTAGATAGATGCCTCCAATGAGCAATTTAGAATAGCTATGAGAGGCACCTAAAATCCCTAAAATGGAAAGTATGAATGTGCTTTATGGAAATTGATAGCATCAGTGCATAAACTTACTCTTGTCTAAAACTCTTTTCGTTTTGGAGTTCAGAAATTCCTTTCACCTTTTGGAAAAAAATATCATTAATTCCTCATAATATGACTGTTTATGTAAAAATAGGTTATTTAGGTATTTCCAAGTATTCCTAACACAGTGTATGCAGTTGGAGAGGTTTTTGTTTGACTTTTTTTTTTTCTTTTTTTTTTCTTTTTTTTTTCTTATCACATGACCTCTAAAAAGAAAGTAATTAGCAAGTGTCTGTTACCATATATAAGGATTTCCTTTTAGATTTAATAGGAACCAAGCTTAATTGACAGCTAGGTAAATCCCATTCATAGCATTCCTGTTTTTCCTCTACTACACTGCATTTGTGGCTTAGTATTAAAAAAAAAAAAATAGCTAAGCCTGCTGAATTCAAAATATTTCCAAATTTATCAGTTTCTGTTTATCAAAAGAAAGTGGAAGAACTGGCAGACTTTTATCTGAAGTATGTATTAGCAACGTGGAGTACCTAATAGAAATACTCCTCAGTTATCAATGGCTATTGGAAAAAAAAAACTTCTTGGTAATTATTTAAAAAAAAAGTTTCCAAAGTCTGCTGGCTGAGGAACTTCAATTGGAAACAGCCCTAACATTAACATTTGGAGAACCTTGTAAGCGTTTGTATTCATTAAGTGCAATATTTAACAAAATTAAAATTGCTAATTAATTTAGCAATATCAATATATGCTAATTAATTTTTCATTTGTGTAGGCTCAGCTGGAATTGATAAAAAATCTTGAGTTAATCTTAAAACGTGCAGTTCAGTTGGGAGATTCTGATGTGATTCAGGTTGTTTGTACAACCCAGTGGAACCTGTGCTTACCATTACTACAACGCAATTTGCATCAGCATCTGCGAAAGCCTTTGATATCAGTGGCTGATGTCCTGGAAGAGATTGACAGGTAACTTCATCCTCTGTACTTATTATTTGTTGTTTTGAAAGGTCTAATGACTGAGCATCAGACTCATTTAGAAGGTCAAGCTCTATGATGTTAAGTGTCTCTGAAAATTTTCCCCTAGCGTGTAATAAACTGACAGCTGTGTTTTGCCTATATTTCCTCATTAATCATTTCAATATAGGCTCATTCTAGGTAAAATATCACTGTATCATGGCCTATGATAGATAATGAAGTTTGCTAGGAACTGAAAACAACTGTAGTTAATTAAAGTTATGTGAGAAAATTCCAAAGCTGCAGTCTGAGTAAACGTGTTGGAATGTGATTTAGATTCTTATATTACCATCACTTTTATTGGTTAAAAACATGCAATTAGAAAACTCCTGTAAAAAAGACGTATGGCGTCAATTTTGTGTATCAAGATGCTTCTTGGAAGATACAATTTCTCTATCTTTCACAATACTTTTTTAATTTAAAAAACCTACTGTATTAAGAAAATACATAATTTTTCTAGACGTATGCTTCTTGCTGTTATGATGTCCTTACTTAACCTTAAGCACCTAAACAGCTTTACCTTTTTTGTTAATTTGAGTGGAACATGAAAAATGTAGTATGTGGCACTTAGATGTTTGGACCTATGCATAGGCTGACTACTAAGAACAAAGATCTTTTGTAGTAGAGCTAGTTACAATTGACACAATCTACTGTTCTGCTCAAATGACAGATGCTTTCTGATAAAAGTATTACAGAGGAAGGTGAGGAATAGGTTTTCAGTGTTTCTATAAATATATTTTTTTTATTTGCATAAAGAGGAGACAGAAGCCTGAGAAATAGATACACATGTATAAAATATCTGTATTGTATTACTATACTGTTTCTCAAGCATGCTTTCCATATAAAGATTGCAATATCATCATAATGAGCTTTGCTATTAATATTCAAAGTCAGTAATGACAGTTTTTCTGTAAGGGATTCCAGGTTAGAGTTTTGAAGGATTAGGGTTTGGGCTTTTGTTAGCTGTATGTTGCTAACAACCAGTAGACTTACCCTCAGCTCTGAGGTGGTACTGTCACTAGAGACTGAATGAAGTCATTTGTCCCTCTTAATTAGCCTGTCTTCATTTGTGTTTTGATCGTAGCATTAATTGTCACTGCTTTGGTCAGCAGTAAAAGGGCGATACTTGCTCTGTCAGATTAGCTCTGTGTGGACACACGTTGGTTATTTTGCATGACGTTTAATAGTCTTGAAAACCTTCCTTCTGTTCTGAGTTTCATAACGTTGCTTTTATTTATCAGATCTTTTGTTTTTCTTCCTGGAAATCATGTAAAGTAGCGTGTAGAGCTCACAGCTGTGATGAGCAGGGAGCAGAGTGCCCCTGGGTCTGGAGAACACGCAGTCCTCATTGAGAATGCTGGCTTCAAAGGGGGCTTTTAGCAATGTCCGCCAGAGACACTGCCCACAGGGAGTGAGCTAGTACAGTCAGTGCTACATTTATGGAACTTTTAGGTTCTACTTAAATGTTACCAACAAAGACTAAACTTTTGTCAAAAGTGGCCATTATCTCATACATCATGCTCTCTCTAGGAGTTAGTAAATACTTCTGAAAATCTGTTAACTTGATTTGCATACCTAAGCGGTAACTTCAGTGTGGTACTGAAAAAGAATGATACCTAGAGATCAGTCTGTCTACAAGATGTGTTGCTTCCTCATGGCTCTGTTTTCTCAAGGAGGGTTAATGGAAGTAAAATGCAGTTAAATTCTCTAAGTCATTTCATTAAAAGGCATGATAGTGAAAATAAAAGACAAGTAAGTTAAAAAGGGAATACCTGTTTTCATTCTGAAGTCAATTTTATTTACTGAGTTTTGCTTTTGGGTAATTGTTAAATGTAAGAATTTTAGTTTGCCTCATTTCAACAGCTTACATTTAAATTTGTATTCTTTAGCATGTTGATTTTGTTGCGTTGCCAAGTGCATATGGAAATAGCTCGTATTGAAGAAGATGAGGAAAGAATAGAGACTGCTTTGGAACATTTGCAAAAAGCCATACATCTAAACAACGGTGGACAGTACCAAGAACACCTAGGACTGACTTTTAACCGTCTTCGTTTGCGTACTGTACTGCATAAGTCACCCGAGCGTCTAGAGGATTGGGCAGTAATGATGATTGAACAGGTGATCATGAAGATAAATAAGATAAAGCAGTATTATATCACACTTATGAATGATGCTAAATAATATAATCTAAAGTCACAGTGTAGTCGTTGTCAAGAGTTCTAATTCTGTTGTGGTAGCTCAGCACCAGAAAAAAAAGAAATCAAATTGGCAGCTGACTCCTAGCTCACTAAAAGAAATTTCAGCTCTGCACCATTTCGGTATATTCACAGAAAGTACAGGGCTACCTAGATGATTAAGGGAGTGGAGCATCTCCCATACGAGGAAAGGCTGAGGGAGTTGGGTCTCTAGCTTGGAGAAGAGGAGACTGAGGGGCGACCTTATTAACGTTTATAAATATGTATAGGATGAGTGTCAGGAGGATGGAGCCAGGCTCTTCTCAGTGACATCCAATAATAGGACAAGGGGCAATGGATGCAAGCTGGAATATAGGGGATTCCAATTAAATGAGGAAAAATTTCTTCACAGTGAGAGTGACTGAACACTGGAAGGGGCTGCCCAGGGAGGCTGTGGAGTCTCCTTCTCTGGAGACATTCAAAACTCGCCTGGAGGCGTTCCTGAGTGATCTGATCTAGGTGTTCCTGCTCCGGCAGGGGGATTGGACTAGGTGATCTTTCAGGATCCCTTCCAGTCCCTGATATTCTGTGATTCAGTGAGCCTAAAATCAGTACTGGAAAGCTGCTGGTGAGTTGATATGTCTATTGTTAAGACAAAGAAAAGTGACAAATTTTTTGTCTCATTTTAATGCTTTTCCATGGAAACTTTCTCTGTTTAAATGTTATTTTTTAGAAAAAAAACACACTTTCTCTGACTTTGGATAATTCTGAGTGCGCTAGGAGCTTTTCATGTTTTGAAGGAATTCCTAGTTACTGCACAATGGGTATTTTGCTGTTGGTTTCTAAATAAATATTATTCTTTACTGAAGAAAGTGTCATAACAACAGGTTACACACTGAGGAATATACTGTAGAGATCCATGAAGAGCATGAACAGTACTTTCTATTCAGTTCTCTTTGATGTCTGCGCATCAAGATAACCAAAGTTCTGCAGTCACTTTCAACAATAATACTGCAGTGAAGTGTAAGATATATGAAGATACACAATTCCTATAGGTATTTTCTAGTAGTATCAAGTTCTGTGGTATGCATTCTGTTATGTTTAGTAAATAAGATAGATAAATAGGAATATAATAAAGAACCTCATAGCAATTATTTTCTTTCCGTAGGCTAAAAGGGGAAAGCAGAAGGATAGTCTGAGGCAAAAAAGATCCCTTCTGGTAAATGCAGGTCGTGCACTAGCTCCTGATTCATTTCAAGCAGTCCTTGACAGTGAAAATGAAGTAAAAGGTAATGTACATAGGTGTGTCTAAAAATTACTACCATTGACTTTGACTGCTTTGCATGGTCTTAAAGGTTGGACGTAGCATCTAGTGACAACATGGAGAATATTGCAGTGCAGGCGAAGTGACAGTTCTGCTGAATTCTGTGGCAAACTTCTGTTGATTTCATTGGGGATCTAAGAGTTATATTGTGACACTGGTCATGTTTCTGGTTTTCCCTTGGAATTCACCTGAATGTTATTATTGTGCTGTAAGTTGTGTTGTAATTTAATTTTCAATATGTGCAACAGCTGAATGTTTTCCAAGGTCGGTTTTAAGTAGCGTTTTCAGAAGTTTCACTCCGTAATATTCTGTGTTAATTACATAGAATATTTGGTATTGTATATCTATTCTAAAATCTCTCTTGTTTGAGAGAACGAGTTTTGACAGGGATTTAGGCAGGAATTCTTTGTTTAGTTTGTAAAACATGAATCACAAATAGGCATGTTCCTTATGCCACAAACAGCTTCAGTTTGTGACTATACAGGCTGTTTTGAAGAAGAGTGGTCAGGGAACAGATTTTCCAAATTACTTGAACTGGTTTATCTTACGTTGGCAATAAAGCAAGCGTGTGACTAATTTAACTAACTTTCTGAGTATAGCAGAATGCTCACAGGATAGAGATGATGCTGGAGGAAGGCAGCACTGCAGGAGTCTTGTATCTCCCAAAGCACCCAGTGGTGCCACAGGAGGCCACGCAGTTTTCTTGTGCCATCTCTTCAGCCAGGCCTGAACAATTACCTTGCAAAATCTCATTTCAAACTTTATCAACCTAGAATTTACAAGTAAGAGTGTTATTTACAGAATCAACAATCCCACTTCCTGCCACGCAGTTGAGTGCATGAAAGTTATGTTGTTGGAAAACATTCTTATACCTGTAATAAGGTGATAAAATGTGTTGTATTTGTGCAATGAATAGAATTAAAAGCTTGCATGTATTTTTACTTGCTCTTGAATTTTAGTTGAGAACTGTAAAATCATATCCAACCTTCTTCAGAAAAATCTTACTACACGTTAGCCTTTCAAGGTAAGTCATTAAAAAGGGAAATTATCACAATATTACCATTATTCCAGTACTTTCTATCTGATGTAATATTCTGTAAAACTCTGTTTTGAAAGATGTCAGTTGTTCATGAGGCTGTCATCCAAACAGTGAGCTTTTTGCTTTTCCATGACGCTTACATTACAGCAAATAAACATATTTATTGAAGGAGTTAGAAATTATATATGTAACTGTATTATTAAAATACATATAGGACAGGACATCAAATTTATAGGGTTATTTTTTCTTTTATATTGCATAATTATCTGTGCCTCCACTTTTCATTCTTTTTTGTTATGTTTGTGGGCCTGATTTAGGGAGACCTGTACATGCAGATCCAGAGAAAGATGGATTTTCTTAATTCATAATTCTTTACCCTAAAACCCTACATGATACTGCTGTCATTATGTATTATACTGAACTGAATTAAAGGACATTATATCTGTGTGTACAGATAAATAACACAACCTTATTGTATGCTAGATAACGCATTGCAAAATATTTTTAACAAGAATTCTAATACATTGTGCCTTTTTCTTTCATTGTAAGTCAATGTAAGTGAACCTGCTTATACCAATATTTTAAAACCAGAAATACTTCATATGTATCTGCTGCTATGAATGACAAATTTTTTGAGGATTGAGTTAAAAGTTCCTCAGTGTGCATTATATGTTAGTGAATGTACAAACTTATCGAATTTACAGTCAAATCAGGTTACTTCCGTTATAATGCAAAGCATCTCCTCTATGTCGTTACACTGCAGAAAGTAATATCTTTTTGATATATCTGTTCCACTAGAGTAATTTGCTAACTCAGGAGGCCAGCTTGTTCCTCCCTTGCATCATTTTTCTGTGTCTTAATTATTTGATTAATATTTTTGCCCAATTATCTTGTTGACTAAGAAAAAACAAAAGTCTGTATTTTCAAAGTAAATTAAAACAACAAAATTTAATATTGACTGAAAAGGCGTTTGATTAGATAAATATCCTTAAAATTCAGCATGAACATGAGCTTCACGTATAACTTCATCTATTTAATCTTGACTGAGGCTCGTTAGAGCAAGGCATGTCCTATGAGAAAAGAGGTGTCCTTCAGGTATTTGGGGGCCAAACAAACATAGATCAGTTATCGTATGGAACAGCTATATCCGAACATACAGGAAAAACAGAATAGAAGCTGGTAGGGTGTGAGGTATTTTATGTTGGTTAGCTGGTTTCTGGAAAGCTAGAAGGTCTGAAAATAGAGCTGGATTTCAAGTGTTTCAGAAAGTAGTTATGAGTCAAATTTCATACCCTTCATGTGGATTTTTTAATCTCTAATACTTAAAAATTGCCTTAAATTCTTTTTTCTAAATTTCCTCAGGTAAAAGTGTGAGGCAAATAAGTGACCTCTGCACAAAAGCACAGCATCATATTAAATGCATGGAGAAAGTTGATGAACACTTGAAACACTCAAGAAATGAAAATGACAGAGAGAGGTAATTACTATAGACAAGAAGTGTTTCTTTTGACTTGTGTGGAAATCTCTAATAGGGAAGTTTCTTATTGCAGCTGTTAGGGTACTTAGTGGTTTCTTGTGAGGGGCAGAATGCTTCACTGAGACCTGTGTTTAACTTTATGCCTGAAAAGCTCCGTGGTGTTCACGTGCTCTGCGTAACTATATGCTTTTGCTATTCACATGCATCATAAGCTCACCTGTTGTATTGATGTGAACTGGACACACAGAAGAATGAGTGGATTAAGGCTGAAAGACTGAATAACTAGATGTACAATTGGAACTTTGCTGAAGTGTCTTTTTAGGTCTTTGTACCACATCACATGCTCCAACTTTTTTGATAAAGAAATTAAGTAGTCCATTCTGAGAGTCAGAAAGATTAATCTGTTGAAAAATTACAGATTTTGATTGGACAATTTGTATATCATGTCAGTATTCTTTATTTGAAAGGAGGTGTTTCCTTTTTTTGCTGCACTAAAAATGCCTGTGATGAAGTTTAAACTAAATTATTGTCCAAAAAATTCTAAATCCAAACTTGTTTTGAAGACTTATTTTGAAATTGTCAGCATCCGTTTTTAAATGCCTACTTTTATGCTATGCTGAGGGGACTTGTTTTTTTAAATTAATAAATAGTGTTTTCTTTGCTACCAACAAGAAGTCTTGCCTGTATTAATTTTTATTAGATTTAAAATTTTATTTACGATGGCCATCGTAATTGATATGATTTTATTGTGATCCTGAAACGTAGAAGATAATCCTGCTTTGAAGTAATTTTATGTATGCTTTTTCTTTGCTAGAATTATACTTTGGGCAAATTTGGCAAAAGTTGCATGTAAACAAGAAGTATGGGATGTCTGCCGTGCAGCATGCAAATTTTGTCTCTTGTATGATGATACTTTATTTAGGAAAGTGACAAAGCCTAAAAAACGTAAGTTTTTATTTTAAATTATTTTAAATGTTGCAAGAAGAACCCTTTCCTCATTAGTTAGGATTAGTTGAAGGAGTTAGCCAATATTATTCTTTGCTTCCCTCTCATTCCAAAGTTCCATGAGACTGTCACTGCATGTTGGCATACATGGAATATTCTTTCTACCTCTAAATCTAGAAATCAGTTGCTACAGGTTTTTGTTGAAACCATACTTTGCCTTCTGAGGTGTTTTACTGTTGCTAAAGAAAAGTACTTATATGAAATCTACCTATCTAAGTAAACAGGTTCATTCGCTAATGGTCATCTATCCATGTTATCCATCTCTGTAACAATTGTCTGAAGAAGCTGAAGAAATGTGGATCATCAGTCACTTTGTATGAGCCTTATGTGGTAACATTTTTACCCTTTATTCCCTTATTAGTGGTTCCTCTGAGGTATCCAACACTGGGTACCTGGTGCCTTGTTCCTCAAGGTTCTGCTGAAAACCTACTGCATATGTTTAAAGAGTTCTCAATTCAGGGAAAGAGCACTTTTGAAACAACTAGCTGCTTGCTGACTTTTACATGTCTCTTAAAGTTGTGGGGGTTTTTTTGCCTGGAAGTTTGAAAAACTCGACTTTATGAAGAGATGATACATACCCTGTGGGCTATTATTTTTCTCCGGCTAATGTTAATTTGAACCTATTCCACATTTTTTTCTAGATTGTTTCCGAGTTTCACCTAGAATAGGGCATTAATCTACCTGTTTTATTTCACAAGTTTTGCATCTTGAGACTAGCTGTGTTCCAGTTGGAGCTTATGAGTCATGATTAAAGGGAGGTCAGTTACAGGTGACATAGTGGGGGTCTGCTACAGGCCACCTGAACAGGAAGACTGACCAGATGATGCCCTCTTCAGGCAGAGGGGAGCAGCCTCGTATTCACAGGCCCTAGTCCTCTTGAGGGACATCACTCCGATGTCTGTTGGAGGGACAACACAACAGGGCAGAAGCAACCCAGAAGGTTTTTGGAATGCATCGATGAGTGATACAGGAGCCAACAAGGAGAGGTGCCATGCTGGACCTTTCCTAACCAACAAGAGTGGGATGGTGGGGAATGTGAAACTCAAATGCACCCTTGGCTGCAGTGACCAAAAGATGGTGGAGTTCAAGACCCTTAGGGCAGCAAGAAGGGTGCACAGCAAGCTCTCTGCCTTGGACTTCAGGAGAGCAGACTTCGGCCTCTTCAGGAATCCACTTAGCAGAGTGCCATGGGGTAATACCCTCGAGGGAAGAAGGACCCAAGAAAGCTGGCTAATATTCAGGGATCACCTCCTCCAATCTCAGGAGCAAAGCATCCCAACTAAGAGGAAGTCACGCAAAAATGCCAGGAGACCTGCATGGATGAACAAGGAGCTCTTGGACAAACTTAAACAGAAAAAGGAAGCCTACAGGGTGGAAGCAAGGACAAGCAGTCTGGAAGGAATAGAGATAAATTGTCCAAGCAGCCAGGGATCAGGTTAGGAAAGCTAAAGCCCTGATAGAATTACATCTGGCCAGGGACATGAAGGTCAACAAGAAAAGCTTCTACAGATACATTAGGGATAGAAGGAGAAGTAGGGAAAACATGGGCTCTTTCTGGAAGGAATTGGGAGACCTGGTTACCTGGGATATGGAGAAGGCTGAGGTACTCAATTGCTTTTCTGCCTCAGTCTTCACCAGCAAGGGCTCTAGCCATACTGCCCAAGTCACAGAAGGCAAAGACAGCAGACTGGGAGAACCAAGAATAGTTTAAAAAATTTGACAAAGACCAATAGGTTAGCTTTATCAAAGAGTATTAAACTTGATGGGTCTAACAGAACCTCTGGTTCAGGAGATTGCTTGGATGCAGATTCTGAAAAACTGCAGACAGACCAGGAAAACCAGTAGTTTTGTGTATCCAACTTCTGTTCCTTTCCTCAGACACCCGCTATTGGCCAACAACATAGAAGGAATCTACTGTGACAGCTTTTATGCTTTTACTTCATGTTTATATTAAGATAATCTTGGTTCTCTCTCTTCATAATTAAAAGATAGAAAAATAATGCTATTTTTCTCTTGATTGATATTCATGTTGCCAGAAAGTCAACCCTATCCATGATTTAAGCACAGTGGGGGTTTTATCTACTACATAATGGCCAGCACTCCACTTCCATTGAAACAATAAAATTGAACTGGAGTCCATAAGTTATATTCATATTGATGTAATTTCAATATGTACATTATGACTGGAGCAAATTATTTACTGCATATATTGAAGTTTATGTACAAATGCAGTAAAATCACAGGCAGCTGTCGTGGTTTCGGCCAAATTTACCAAAACCAGACTGACTGATGGCCCTTCCTCCCCCCAAAATAATAAAGGAGAGGAAAGGATAAGGAGATTTATGAGTTTAGAATGCACTAAACTCCTTTAATGAAGTATTAATAATGAAATAAATACAATATATACAAAACCATATCCAGTTCTCAGGATGATAGCCTCATTGCCAGCAGGCATTGGGAAAAGTCCCAGACTGGACTGGGTGACTGACAGGAGCTGGATTCCAGCTCTGGAGTCAGGAACGCTCAGATCAGGATCAAAGGCAGATGAACAGACAGGGTCCTCCTTGGACATCAGCCATTGGAGGAAGAGAGTTGATGTTTTGATCCCTCAGCTTTTATACTGAGCATGTTGTGGATGGGGTGGAATACCCAGTTGGTCAGATTTGGGTCACCTGTCCTGTCCACCCCTCCCCACGGGGCAAATAGCAGAATTACCTGACCTTGGTTGTTCTAGCAATAGGATGTAAGCAAGGGCCTCTGCACACCATTCCTTGGTATAATCAGGTCTTAGCACCATGAGAGTGAACAGTTTTCTGAACAATGTGCTGTTAATTTCAGAGTTTAGTTAGTTAGAAGAGGCCCAGCTAAAAAGTAAAATGTAAAACAGAAAATTGGTTCTGTTTTACCTCAAACCAGGACAGTAACTGAATCTCATCTCTGCTTTAGAAAAATGGGGTTTGAGTGCAGTAAAGTGAATTAATTTTAAATCTGTACTTGTTAATTCATTCTTGTGGATTTAAGAATTTCTAGGGATTTTTAAATTTTAAAATTAAGATGATATTTCTCCGTTTTGCATGGTAATAATAATGGATGGATGGATATTTTTTTTTTTTTTTAGCGCAGAAGAGAAAAGCTAGTACAGCTATGATGGATGATGAAGGTGACAGCCTACCAGGAGAATCATCACTACCCGCTAAGTCCTTCTCTTTTGAAAGAGATTTACTAAGAATATTAGCAGAAATAAGATTCATTAATGCAGAGGTAAATAAATTGCGTAGCTGCCATTCATATTTGTCACACATATTTGTTTCATTTAGCCTTGTTTTATATAAAATTTTATGTATAAATCTTGAAGCACTGGAATTTGTAGTTTAATTCTTGCTTATCTTCACAGGAACTAAAGGAAAAACTTAGTTTCATTTTTATAAAGCATCTATGTGAAAATATTGTATGATAGTAATTATAGCAATAGTTTCACTGCAGGTGGTGATAACACTTTTTTACAAGGGATTCTATTGTAAATGTTTGACATCTGACATATTTCTGCATCCTTAGAGTTCCAACATGATTTAAATAAAAAATACTATTTTTCTTTTCTCAAATTATTTAGTAAAATTCGCTGTAGAAAATTGGAAGGTTATGAAGTATTTTGTATCGTATTCAATATAGTTGTACACACCTGTAGAATATCTGAAAAAACATTTTGTATTTTCTAATTTTTGAGGAGGTGACAACAGTAATACCAAGACACCATCTGTTTTCTCAATGATAACCAGGGTAGAAAATTTATTTGTCCATATCTTTCCAGGCCACTATTAATTTGTTAAGGTTGCAGGGAGTTGAACTGAATGATCGTGCTGTACCTCCAGAAGCCAGAAGCCAGTATCATCTGGGATATGTTTCATATCTTCCTGAAAATGATCCAGAATGGAAAACATACAGGTGCTTTGCATTAGTATATAAAAAGACCTAGCAACTCTAACAGATTATCATACACATTATAATTGCAGAAGCTATTTCTTCTGAGTAAAATTCATTGTCACCAGATGCTTCATATTTCGTATTCATGGTAATGGGGAAAGGAAAAGAATCTAAAAAAACCTTTAAAATACTTTTTCTTCTGTTTGCTTTCATTGTGGAGTTTGCATTTTATTTTTCCTTTAACATGTATTCCTCTCAGACTAGAAGCTAGTATCTCAACCTTAAAACCTATTAAATCTGTGTAATATTGACATTTAGACGATGAAATTCTATGTTTAAAAATATATTTCCCCAAATAAAAAAAATCTCTTTGTCTTGATTTATAGCTCATATAATACTATAATGATGTTTTAGTACTTGAATATGTACAATTAATTACTTCCATTTAGTCTGTTTAATCCAATCAACTGGAATTAATAAAGGAGAGTAGAACATAGAAACTTTCTGGTCTCACACGTTTATTTCTTGTGAAGGAGGATAGAGGGAAGAATTCTGAATAAGATCTTTAAACTCTCTTCTGTTCACATTCATACTACTATTAGCCTTCTTTTAACAATGATCATGTTTAATAAAGATCTCAGTAATGTTCCTAAGATTGTTTAAGTCTGAGGGTTAAGTAATTTTACACTGTCTGCTTGCAAATGTTTACTAAAAGAGGAAAAAGTATAAACTGCTCACAACCAAGGCACAAAGAAGATGAGGATTCTGTTCAGAAATTAGATACTAAGCTGTTTTTGAGTTCACCCAATTGGATTAAAGACTCATAGCAAAAAAAAAACCCACTGTGCCTTGTACCATTGTTGACAGACTAATACCCTGTGTCAGCTTGTGCTTTTGGCCATTCTGCATGGTCATTCAAGACTGTGTTTTTAATATTGCTTTTTGTAAGTAATGGTACATCTTGTTAATTAAGGGGAGGGGAAAAGAGAATTAAAGTTAATGAAAGAAATTTAATGCATAGACTATGAAAAAGCTGTTATTCTATTAAAAATTAATTTAGTATTTCAGGGCATCTGGAGATACCTTTGCTTGCAAGAACACATGCCATTGCTAAGAGAATAAGATGCCTCCTTAACACTTGAGTGCAATGCCTTACTTGTGTCTGTACTTAAGCAGAGCCCTGTCATAGATATTTAATGATTTCTAGGACTGATGTGTGGATTCACACATAGATTTTAAAAACCCGTGTGGATGAAGAATGAACTACAGCCACTATTTTTTAAGCTAATAGCATTCCGATGTCAGAGACTATTCATTTTATGTTGATACTAATTCCATTCCTGAGTCATCTTCTCATCCAAGTAAAATATAACTTAATGGATGAAGATTTAATAAATGCAACTGTAAAGTAATTAAAATTTTTTTTGTTGCTATTGATTGATATGTGCTCCTGCATATTTAACCTTATGACATAATTCCTTCTAGTGTTGAAGTTTTGGAATAACCTCTTCTATATATTAACTTTATAGTTTATGGGTGGACTACTTATCTCAGTATGCTATGGAAAACTTCCAGCGTGCAGCTGAAATAGGAGAACAACTGAATGAAGCCTGGATTGTTCACAATGCCGTGGTGTATGTCTTGAACTACAATCGACATCTCATCTCTTCAGGAAGACAGAGGGAAATTACTGAGTATCTGCAGACTCTTCTTGGGGCCATCAAGACTGTTGGGCACCATGGGTAAATATACATGCTTGGTTATAAACATGCGGTTCTTTTCTAAAGCAGGAAAAATATTTTTATGAACATTGTAGACCACCGTGATATGAAGGACTCATTGCTGGTTTGTATTATTAGTATGACTTTGGTATACACACAGTAGTTCAGGAAATAATTTAATTTTGTGGTGTACAAATGACTTTTTAATGCTTTCCATTTGCTCTTTGTTACACCTCACTATAAGCCATATTCACTTTAGACTAAGCAATGTGAATTTCTCTTCATTGTGGAATAGCAACATGTGCATGTGAAATGGTGTTTTGTTAAGCCAGTCAAAAAGAATCAGGAAAGTTTACTTAGCCTGCAGTTTTACAGGACAGCTCAAAATGTGTTTGTTGCTGTCAGTTGCTTTGAAGAATTATATTGTAAATATAGTTCATTGTAAGTATTTCTAAATAAAGTGGTTAGTACTGGTTCTGAAATACAGGCGTAAAAAATAAAGGGAATATAATATGCATATTAATAGACCATGAAAATGGGAACATAGATTCCACAGTGGCTTAGAGAAATCCTGTTCTGTAGTAAATGCTATGGGAGAATCATTGAGTATGCCATAGGAGAAGGTGCACGAGTCAAAGTCTGACTCAAAATACTAGAAATTTTAGCATGTGACCTCAGAACTAGGCAAACCGTTAGGACCAGCAACAAAGCTCTTTTAACAATACTGAAGAGCTAAGCCTAAAGTGCAGTTAATGCAGATATGAAGACTGCCAATACCTGATTATCAATTCCGATGTTTATAGAAGCGTGTATTAGCAATAACCCCTTAGTCACAATTCAGTTTGTGTTTTTCTCAAAAATACAACCAGTGCCAAAATGGTAATTCCAGCTCAGCGTCTGACTGGCATGGAGAGTAATACAGTATAATATACAGTGTAATAAATAAACTGTTTATGTGAGGGGTTTGGCTTATGCTAATTTTTTAGGAAATAGTTATTATTTTCATGTATAGCAGCCCAATAATAAAACACTATATTTTAAATGTATTTTTATGATGTAAATATGAATTTAAATATTTTTTTTCTGTGAGGAAATAGAAGCTTCAATTATAGAAAGGGCTGAAAAAGAATCATGTAAACTGTAAAAGTTGGTTGTGGGTTTTTTTTGTGTGTTTAACCATTTTAACTGCTTGTCCAGTGGGAAAATTTTTTGTAACATCTGTAACTTTGCTTTCTAAAAATAAAATCACGATTTTCAAGTAATGCTTATTACTTGAAAGTAATGAATTTTATTGCTTCCTCTTACTGTGAGCTAATGCAATATGCACTTCTGGTTTTTGTTCCCTTCTACAGAAGTACTACAATTTTATTGATGTTATGCAATGCTTTGGCTCGGGGCTTAATTCTTCGTTGGATTCCAAAGCCAAAACTTGGTGAGAAGACAAAAAGTGATGCAGCAACAGACAGAAGCACAAAAGCTGGAGTAAAAAAACATGAAAAAGGAAATGTCATCCAGTCTTTTTCAGTAGATCCAAGTGGACTTTCTGATATCAAAGCTGCCTTAGAGGTACAAACCCCTCATTTTTTAATAGCTTTTTGATCTCCTGTCATATATGAAATTTCATATAAATTTAATTGTAGAAATTTTTGCAAAAAATAAGGTATCATATTGTAAAGTCACCAGAGGTCCTCCCAAAATGCACATTGAAGATTTTCACCTGCTGGGGCTGAGTACTCAAAACTTCTATTTGCTATATGTGTTGACTTAGCAGAGATGTCATTTGGCTTAGAGATGCTTGTGCAACAATTTAAAAATAACTAATGGGTGGCATGTTTCATACAAAGAGCTTTCCAGATTGCTCCTGGTTTAGTCTATTTTTATTTTTTTGTTCCTTCTTGGTATTAGATTTGTGAATTTGCCCTAAATGTGACAACTGGAACTCTGCCTAATGAAGCAGTACCTATTGCTGCTCAACAGCAGGTCATTGCTACCTGGGTGAAAGCAAAGCAGTTAAATCAGCAGCAGATTGAACATAAACTTGGGACTGAGGAGGAGGTATTATATCTCTAAAATCCTGCATAACGTTGAAACTTTTCTTTAAAGTTCAAAATTAAATTAATAAATTCATTTAATAATGACTGAAATTATCAATGTGTATTTTCTTCTGTATACTTGAATACAGTGGTGAAAATAAATTTTCACTGTAATTCCCATAAATCTTCATGGAATGCAGTAAATTTTTCACATTGGGCATAGCATTGAGCCTACCTTTTGTTTTTAGCTGCTACGACTGATTATGATGATGTTTGTTGTATGATGACTGTATAACAAAGTTGGGTTTGAATTCGTACATTTAAAATAATAAAATTGCTACATAAAAATGTTAAGGAAAATCAGCTATTTTTATAGTCTCTTTGTATGTGGAATATGGACCTAGTAAATTGGAAATTAACATTTTATTTCTATCTTTTTACTTTATTCTGTCTATAAAACCTTAATCCCTCAGTGGTATATGGAATTCACATTCATTGTTTTGTTGCTATGCTTTTTAATGCTGAAACTGTACTAGGTCAGAGTTCATAATGTTAATTAAAAGTAAATAAATACATAAATTCCCCCATTTTAAAGACACAGTAAAGAGCTGAAGACTTGCTTATTGCAAATTGAGGTTTTCAAACATAGTTGTTATTATTGCCATGTCATCTTAATTAATGTCCTTAATAATGTTTTCTTGCAAAAAAAAAAAAAATCCATTAATGTGAATTTTACATTTCTGTTTAGAATTATGATGGAGGACAAAATCCTGTGTCAAAAGTTCTTCTTGGTCTAGAAATGTATTCATGTAATGGCTTGGGCCTCATGGATTTCACTGTGCCTAGATTATCTCAGGTATTTAGTATTGTTTTATTTGCTCTCAGGTTTTAGGAAATCGTGTAATATAAATGTGATTTCAGTTTCAGTTTTGGATAGAAGCAAAATTAATTTTGAAACTTTTATTGTACCATTATTTCCTTTAAAATTTTCCAAGAGATTGAATAGTTATGAAAGGTAGAAAATGTTTGTGACTGAATATTTTCATTTATCCAAAAAGCAGTGTTAGAATGCCAGTATTGGAATTATTCCCATGTTGCTCTAACAGATTGTTTCCATAACCATCGAATGAGCGTAATGGGTTCAGATGAATTCTGTACGAGAACCACACTTCTGACCTTCCATTTTCTTGTGGAGAAAACTTTATATAGTCATAGAATCATTTAGGTTTGAATAGACCTTCAAGATCATCAAATCCAACTGTTAACCCAACGTTGTCAAGTCTGACACCAAACCATGTCCCTCAGCACCATGTCTGCATCCCTCCAGAGAGAGTGACCCCACCACTTCTGTGGGCAGCTGTTCCAATGCTTGGCAACACTTATGGTGAAGAATTTTTTCCTAATATCCAATATAAAGCTCCTCTGGTGCAATTTGAGGCCGTTTCCTGTTGTCTCATCATCTGTTCTTGAGAAAAGAGACTGATCCCCCATGGCTACACCCCTCTTTCAGGGCGTTGTAGAGAGGTGTATTTTAGGGTTTGTATTGGAACTATTCAGAATTTCAAAAGAAAACTTCATCTTATATTGAATTTACTTTTGGTAGTTGCAAGGTAGAACAAAACTACAGTCTCATACGATTTAAAGAATTAAGTGGCTTTTGGATGAGTTTTATGTCATAGTTTCTTAAAGTACTTGCTTTTGATCAGTCTTCCATGATTACTTATGCTGAATAGTGCCACACTTTTCCTGTGATACCGTTGGTTACCAAGCTATTCAAGAATAATAAAAGCGATGTAGAAGGGTTTATACCCTGTATTTTCAAAACTGTGAGTTGTAGTCTTACCTGTTTGATTACCGCATTTATAGTTCCTACCTCCTGTTAAAAAGCTTTCTTAAAGGGTGTCGTGGTTTTGACCAATTGGACAGATGATGACCCCTCCTCCTCCCCCTAAGGAAAAGAGAGGAGAGGAAAGGATTAAGAGATTCAGGAGTTTAGATAAAAACTAAACTACTTTAATGAAATATCAATAACAATAATATAATAAACAATAAAAAGAAAAATTAAAAAGAATATAAAAGAAAGGATAAAGAAAAATAAAAAGTATACAGTCTATACAAAACCGTATCAGGCTCCCAGGACGATGATCACGTCACCAGCAGCACCAGTGAACGTCCCAGGCTGGACTCAGTGACCGTCAGGAGCTGGATCAAAGACAGATGAACAGACAGGGTCCTCCCCAGACGTCAGCCATTGAAGGAAGAAAAAAAACTAACAGCCCCTTGATCCCTCAGCTTTCTTTACTGAGCATGATGCGGATGGGATGGAATACCCTAATTGGCCAGCTTTAGGTCACCTGACAAAATTACCTGACCTTGGTTGTTCTAGCAGTAAGTATAAGCAAGGGCCTCTCTGCATACCATCCCTTGGTATAATCAGGTCTTATCACTGTGAGACGAAACACTCTCTGAACAATGTGCTGTTAGTTTCAGACTTTAGTTAGTTAGAAGAGGCCCAGCTAAAAAAGTAAAACTACTGAACAG
This sequence comes from Jacana jacana, assembly GCA_013400555.1. Classification (NCBI taxonomy): domain Eukaryota; kingdom Metazoa; phylum Chordata; class Aves; order Charadriiformes; family Jacanidae; genus Jacana; species Jacana jacana. The sequence goes on along the minus strand of VZTM01017258.1, from coordinate 34,690 downwards.
AAAATTGGTTTGTTTTGCCTCAAACCAGGACATAGGGCTAAGATGTATTTCTCCATTTAGTTAGGAGCCTGGTGATACTGTCTTACACTTTTTTAGAAGTCTGTCTTTCTTAAGTTTAGAATCTAGAAATACATAGTTATCTAAATCTAGTTGGTCTAGAGTTAGCTTTACCTATTACTTCAAGGGGTTAGTTTTGGAGAGCAGTATTGTAGTATCCTCATTTTGACCAATTCATTAACAATTCCCTTTATCTTAAGATAAAACTTTCGGACTGCTACTTGGAAAAGCAAGGAAGATGTTTAGATCCTATAATGAAACTATATATGAAACAGTGTTGTTTGAAACCACTTCTATCTCCCATTCTTAGCTTTGGCTTAACTAAAATGGACCCTGAATTTCAGAAATCCTGTTTCATTGATTTTTTAGAAAAGAACCGAGGACATATTCATATGTCCTGGCAGATACAGCTGGTCAAAAGGCATGCATACTTACACCTGAATGTACATACACTGTTGTAATACTTACTACAGAGTGAGCCATTCTTCTCTATTGTATATTTTGGTTGTTCTTATAGCATTTTGTTTTTCTAGATTGTTTTGTAATATACTTATTCCAGGTAGGTATTATTGAAGGTATAGCTGTAAGCGTGTAAGTGCTATACTAAAGAACACGGTTAAAAACTGAGATTTTAACTTTTTTTTTTCTCCTCAGTTAGTGAAATTGGCTTTAGAATGCAGTTGGTCAGATTCCTTAGTGGAATTGCAGACACTGACACGACTTGCATATTTTGCATATGTATCACATGACTACGAAGTAGCAACAACTTGTTTCAAAAGGATCTTCCAAGCAGATGAGTATTTCCTCCACAACAGAGATATTAAGAAATGTGAAATGTAAGTACGTGGAATTTTCCATGACACTGTGGTATACTTGAACTAAATTTTGAAGTGAGTGTATAGGGTAAATGCATCTGATCACGTGATCAAAAGTGAAAGAATCTTTTTTACAAAGAAACTGTACAGTTAGAGGTGAAAGTCAAATTTTCATACTTCTGCTGGCTCTGTCACCACTGTTTTTTTAAGCACTGCAGATGATGTTTAAACTCTGCAGTGTTGCCTGAGTAAAAGGCAGTGTGAGATACAGATAGTGGCTTTGGACCCAGTTCAGGAAGATAGATGAGTTTTGTTTTCCAAGAGAGTCATATATACACATGTGTTTGACCATCTTCCTGAGGAACATTGCTTTTCTGAAGTGGTCTCGGCAATCAAGGTCTTTTAATACTTCTTAAAATTTCCAAGCAAGAGTTGCTTATTCTGGTTCTTTTTCTGATGCAAATTGCTTCTGGTGCTGAGCTGACTCAAATACACAAAGGGTTTACACATCTCATGGAGCAGCAGGATCTGTAATGGCAGCTGCTCCATTCCAAACTCTGGTGTCAGGTGGTCTTTATGGTCTTTATTACCACCTTTGCATATGGGTGCAATAGGAATGTAACTCAGTTCTTCAAAAGCCCAGTATATTACTTAACTGGTAATTTGAAATGCTGATCTCAAAGAAAAGAAAAGGTGCCATTATATAAATGGATCTGTGGATAGAGTCCTTTACTATAAAAAGGAAGAATCTTTTGAACCTTCTATTTTTTAATATCGTTTCCTCCAAAACTAGAATGTAATTTTATCAAAAGAGGAAGAAATTAACTACGTTTAGTAACAATTTGTTGGGATGTAGGAAGGTTGAAATAAACATGTGAAACTCTGTGAATAACATGTTCATTTTTCTCTCTGAAAAATAATATTTTAAAAAAACCAAACAACTCTGCTATTTGAGATTCATAGTTGTTTGCTAAATGGGGAAAAACATGTAAAACCAAGTAAGATATCTCAGTATGAAGTATAGTTTCAGAAAATTACAGAAATTGAGAAAATACTTGCTACATATCTAGCAATCTGAAAACTAGTGAATGATAAAATACTTGACAAAGAAAGGTAGGGCATGGATTATCAATGCTGTTTCCAGAGAAATGGAAGATGAACTTGGTCTTTCCATGGTAAAGCACAACTTCATGACAAAGAAGGGTTCAATACTTATTTTTAACTTTTTTATTGTTGTTGTTAACTTATACCCACTGATGTCCTCTCATGAACACAAACCCTAAATGCATGATAGTTCTCACCAAAGGGTAGGAACTAGGCCAACTATAACGTTTATATTTCTGTAAAAGGTTGCACTTTGTAATTAAGGCATTAAAAAAAACAGTCTTTCAAATTGCATTACTTCTTTTCTGACAAAATCGCTATTAACCAAAGATACCAAATTTATTTACTGACTGCTGGGACGGAAATCTACTAGGAAACTATGGTCCAACCCAATTTCTCCAGAGCCCTGTGCATACTTTACCAGACATAAGTGAGACCAATCCCAAAAGAAATTATCAAAACTTACCTAATTTTCCTTATTTCTTTTTTTAATTGCTTGCCATGTACTTTGGACTAATATTTTGTTTGATGTACAATAGTGAATAATGAGGAAAAAAACCCGAATGTATTTCTCCCTGTTGATGAATGAAGATAATAATTTTTAAATCTGATTTCGGAGGTGTTTTCATAAGAGCTGTGAAAAAGATATTTTATTTCTGTTACCTTTTCACAAAATGTTCAGTTTTTCAAATATTTTCTGATTTAAAAAAAAAAAATCAGTAGAAGCCATTAACTTCCAAAGGTAGGGGCATCTATTCAGCAATAACTTGAAAGCAGCATTGATAGGAACTGCTATACTCTTAGACTGTAAGACTAGCACTTCTTTATTTATATGCCTTTATTCAGGCCTGGTAGCCAAGTGAGACAAGAAATGTTAAGCACTGCTGCCTGTATACAAGGAAAGGGTATAATGGAAAATTTGCCTGGAAGAGAACATTTGCGTATAGCAGCATCAAAAGCCTTTGTTCAGAGTGCCAGGTATGTTTTATTTTGAGAGAAGCCTAATATAAAACGGACCTCAAATTTTATTTACAGATTTGAGAATCAAAATATTTTCTCTAAATAAATCTGATAAAAATCAAAGCAATTATGAGTTGAAATGCTTAACAAAGTATTTGACAGGTTTTTACAGGTTAGTAAATTCATCAAATACCATATCTTCCATGTCCCTGATCTTGTAATGTCACAGGATCATAGGAAAATTGGGTTGGAAGGGCTCTAGTCCAAACTCCCACTCAGAGCAGGGCCAGCCCATGGCTTTGGCCAGCCTGGGCTTTAGAACCTCCAGGAATGGAGACTACAACCTCTGTGAGAAACCTGTTCCACTGCTTGACTGCACTCATGTACCCTCTCAGTGTTGAGTTTATATTTGGTGGTGCCTAGATCAGATAAACCTTGATGCTTGTAGAACTAAAATCCTTTATTTTGGGTAGAGTGTAATTGTTTTCCATTATTAAGCTGTTCTTTATTTTCTTCAGGTACGCAGGTGAAGCTGGAAATTACTTCCTTGTCATGTTTGCAGCCAGACACTTCTGGAATACATGTTTACCTTTGTTCCGTTCTCCACATGACAGAGAGCAGTTTAAAGAACCTACTGAAATAATTCTTAAGAGTATAATTAAAGCAGAATCTAAAAGTAAACAGGTAATATCTAATAGGTATTGGTAGTGGTTCTTGTGTTTAGTGACTGGTGCTGATTATAAAGTTAAATTATGGTTTCCTCTGAAGCTGTGGATGCATTCTTCAATATACCTTTCCTAAGAGGGGAAAAGTATTTTATTTGTCATAAACACACAGATGGTTTCTTACCTGCTTTCACACAGCACACATTCACACATACAGGGAATCAGGGAATCACATACTTTTTTTTTTTCCCCCCTTTTTTTCTTTTTTCCATTTGGTGATTCTTTTAGTTTTAAGCAATTGTCAGGCTTGCAACAGTCTTTTTCAAAATAATTTGCTGTCTGAAGGGCTTGTAGTGTTTCACTTTGTGAAGCTTACAAAAGGGAATGTTTAGCAAATGTGCAAAAGAAAATCCAGAAAATAAATCTGTTTTATTATTAAAACACAAACTCAGGAAGAAAAATGTGACTAAATTAAGGTTCCCTACACCTGCAGATTCAAATTTTACCTGCAAAAAGGAACTTTTACTTCACGTATCTTCAGTTTTTAACAAACTGTTTAGCAGTTTGGCAAAAGAAAGTTATAATTTAAGCTGTGCTAGGAGTCAGTGAGAAAATTAAATACTGGTTGGTTATGAGCAGCTTGTGTAAACCAAAGTCATACCTTTGAAACAACGTGTAGGTGGCGTGTATCATGTAACATGTCTCATCATACGAAATTTCTTCCGCACACTGAAACATCCACACACATTTAGAACTTTTCCCACTTCAAAGTTCCCCAGAGCTGACCTATTTCTATTTCTAGATTTGGTTTACACGTCAGTGAAGCTGATGGGAATTTTTCTGTGTATTTCCATGAGACAATTTCAGTTAGAACTTGAAGGGTTTATTAATAACTCTTGCATTCAAGCTCAGTGGTACCAATATGAGTCTGGATCTCAGCTCATCAAGCAACGTAGTACAAGAATAGAAAACTTAATTTTGATTTTTCCTCAAGCCACGTACAAATCATAAATAGCCAGAGGTGCTGACTGGTCTGCTTGATTTTGGGTGAGTAGGAGACAGAACTGATGAGTACATTGTGTACTTGGAAGCCCAGTGAAGATTGTAAAGTTAATGGAACCTTGACAATGTTTGGATGTATCACAGTAATTGTCCACAGGCACAGTTCTAAAGGTTTAGTTATTTGCAGAGGTGTATCTTTAAAACAAATAAAAATGAATACTTCATATGTATATATAGTTAACCACAGTGTATCAGTTGTCAGAGTGAACCCTCAATAAGTTGTATTGAAAAGCAAGACATCCCCAACAGTGTGGCCAGCTGGGCGAGGGGGGCAGGTTCTGCCCCTCTGTGCTGCTCTGGGGAGACCCTCTCCCAGTGCTGCCTCCAGCTCTGGCTCCTCAGCACAGGAGAGACATGGAGCTGTTGGAGCAGGGCTAGAGGAGGCCATGGAGATGCTGGGAGGGCTGGAGCCCCTCTGCTGTGAGGACAGGCTGAGAGAGTTGGGGGGAAGCTCAGCTCGGAGAAGAGAAGGCTCCAGGGAGACCTTATATGGGACAAAAGACATTAAGTCACCTTTTAAAAATGACCTGAAAATAGTCTGAAAAAATAAGCTTTACTCATTTTTGACCAGAAAGGTTGTGGAATCTCTGCTTGGAGTACTAAGAAGATGATGGAACAAGGTCCAGAGCAACCTGTGTTTAGCAGGGTTGTGGGCTGGAGAGGCCTGAGCGTCCCCGCCAGCCTCAGCTGTTCCGTGATCCTCTGACAGTACCTCAGGAGTTCATGTTACCTCATCAGTGTAACTGAGTGAATGTTACTGAGTCTAGTTATTGTTAGGCTAGTTTTGTATTATAGGACTCATTCTGGAAAAATGGCTGTGGTTTTCATCTCCTGCAAGTGTAGCTATATACATAACACGTTAATCGTTCATATTAATCAGTGTACAAATGAAACAGAAGCACGGTACTTAAAGACATGTTAACCAAAAGTTAAGGGGCTTTTTTTCTTTTTTCTTTTTTTTTTTCTTTTTGGATCTTTTTAGGAGAAGAAAGATACGTTGCCTTTGCATCAGTGGATTACAAAGGATTTTCAAAGTATTGGGCTGTCAGTTGGATGTTTTCTCCCAGGCATGTTATTCCTTCTTTTGATTGGATATTTACCAGTATTTTGTAATAACATTACTCTAATTCTGCAGTATATTAATAAATCATTTGATTATGCTTCAAAGGTGCTGAGGAAGATCTGACATTAAGAACCTCCTTGTATGGTTTATTATTCCACATATATGCTGATAAAGCTGATTGGGAGACAGCACTAAAAGTCCTGGATGAAGCCATTCAAGTTTTGCCTCAGACAAGACACAGGCTGTGAGTTGGTTGACTTCTTAGATTAAAATAAGCATCCTGATTCTTGAGAAGTATAAAACTCTTGAGGTTTTTTTTTATTTTGCATTGGGAAAATGTTATGATTGGTTTTTGTCAGCCTGTCAGTTCTTACATCAGAAAACACATCTTTTTGATGAAAGAGACATACTTTGGCAATGCTTCATATCATTAGTCTGTTCATAATAGTTGTAAAATTATTTTTTTTAAAGTTATATATAAAGTAGTATCTTACTTTTCCGAGAAAATAGGCACATGAAATGTGACCATACAGCAGAAATTCTAATTTTCCTAGCTATAAACCCATTAATTTTAAATGGAAACTAAATTATCAAGGGTAGCCTTTACATAGTCTTATCTGAATTCATAGATTTATGCCCTTTTACATCAGTTTATGAACCTTACATCTGTATACTGTACCAATATGAACTAGTATATGACCTACTCGCAAAGTTACTTCACAGGTACAGATGCAATTAATTTTCAATTTTTGGAGTCCTTTTCTAGGCTGATTTTTAAACATATGGCTACAGTGAAGGCAGGATTGGGATGCAATTTTATGATGGACATTCAGAAATTGAGAGATGAAAGTGAAGATCATTTGTCACATATGTGGCATCATTTGGTAACAATCTCCAGAAGTGTTGTTGGACAGTTAATCTGTTTTCAAGATGCAATCATTGCTTTACAGGTTTGTTGATTTTTACTATATATATTTTACAGGTGCTGATAGAATGATGTTTCTCAAGGGGTTCATGGGCTTGCAACTTCTGTGAAGTGTATAGGATTGAGCTGGTTGGAAGGCCATATAATTTGCCATTACTTTTTGTAGCGTTGGAATTGCTCTTCAGTTGGAAAACTGTATGGTTGAATCTTGATATAGTAAATACCAAAATTCAGTTGAGTCCTGTCAAAAATGTCTAAGAGTAACCGATTGAAAAAAGTTTTGATAAAGAATGAGCTGGTGGAGTTTTCTGTTACATACCGTGCAGCATAACTCTGATTATGTGATGCCAATAAAACTGCTAATTGTCAAAATACTATTTTTTGTTTCTATTAAGACTATATTGAACTTCTGAATTTCATTTTGACGGTTTCCATCACCAAATATCTTCCCTTATTACCTTTATAGAAACAAGAAAATGAGTGGCAGAAAGTTGATTATCTGCTGGAATTTGCTGAGTGGCTATATTGTAACCAGTTTCCCCTCAATGACGTTATTAAACTTCTGGACTGGGTGGTAGATCTCTTGCTACATATGAAATTTCCTATACAATCCTCAAAAGAAGAAGGTATGTAAAAGTTGTATATCCTTCAAAGAATTTTCTCAGCAGCAAATGTGTGAGAGAGATTTTTGATTTACAACTTAGTTACCCCAAAGAATGGCACCAGCTTGGCTCTACTTTCTCCAATATTCACTGTTACTTGTTCAATGCTAGATTAAACACATCTGTGAATTCTATGTCATGCCATAGAGACCTACCCTCTGTCTTTTGGTACAGGAAGATACAGCTCCTGTCTGACATGGCTTCCAGGGTTGTGAGGTGCTGCCTGGTGGTTTTGAATGTGTTCTCATGGAGGGCTAGATGTAACTGTATGAAATGGTTTCTGTGCCCAGATTTGGGTATCCTTATCCATTGTTCTTCCCTGGCCGTTATTTAGTATTTTAGTATTGATTTTTCAAAAATTACTTTCAAAGGGCTGAGCACTTTCAGGTACTTACATAACTATGCAAAAATTATTTGGTCCCTTCAATTTGTGTCCATATGCAGTGTTATGGACTCAGTGACTGATTTTCATAGGATACCCCATTACTTAGTTGGAAAAAAAAAAGTATCTAATCTCTGGAACAATCCTATACTGCATGGTATTAATCAACATCTCCTCTTCTCCTCTGCTCTTATTTTTGTGTGGAAAGATGAGATAAATCAGACAAGTACTTAGTGTTTGCATTGAAAAAGATAATTACACATTTGATTAAAGTCACAGTAACAATATTCTGTTCGTGCTTTTTTGCTAGTGGTTTTGTTAGGTTTTTTTACAGCCCTGTGGTAATGTAAAGTTTGTACTTGTTCTTTAACAGTCGTCCTACCCAGTTTCACATGGTTGCTTATGATTACTGGACATAAGATTACATAGCATTACTGTCTATGTTTCAGTAAATTTTTTACAAAAGCTTTAATGGAAACTGAAATAGTATAATAAGAAAAAGTATGAAACAGGTTGGAAGGGACCTCAGAAGATCACCTGGTCCAACCTTCTGTGGAAAAGGGAGCCTTGATGAGATTATTCAGCACCCTGTCCAGTTGTGTCTTGAAAACCTCCAGTGATGGGGGACTCCATGTCCCTGGGGAGGTTGTTGTACTGACAGCTTGAGAGCTGACTAGGCTACTGGTACTTAGGACATGGTCTTTGGTCACTGTAGAGACCACTGCGTCAGGATCAAGAGGATTTTTTATTTGACTGCAACACAATTGAACTGGCTGAAATAAATAAGTTAGACTCTTTCCCACAGATTTATTTTCAAGAAGACATAATTAAAGTGTGCTTACTGTGGATTCCATTTCCGTGTCAGACTTAAATAATTTATTATACATATCTGTACATTATTCATTGAAAACATGGTATGAGCAGCATTGCATGACCATAAGAACATCCTCAGTAGATGGATTTCCATGTTTCTGCATTTATTTCCATAAAAAATTTCATGATGAATTAAAAACAATTTTGAGTGCATTTTTTAAAACCATTACTGTGAACATGTTATTTTTTTTTTTAACAGAAAAAAATACAATACCAAAATTTTCACCAACAGAAAATTTGAAGATAGACATTGGAGCAAATGGTCCCATGCCCCAAATCAATTTGGAAGATTTTAGTAATATTAAACAATTGGAAGCTTTGTTCAGAGCACAGACTTTAATGGCTATAATTTCTGGTCATAGTTCTCCTTTTCATCAGCAGCACTGTTTGATGGCCTATGCTTGTATCGTCCGTATATGGCAGGTGAGGTTGTATGAGATTCTATTCTATTCTATTCTATTCTATTCTATTCTATTCTATTCTATTCTATTCTATTCTATTC
>VZTM01017258.1:313-11490 GCA_013400555.1 Jacana jacana | reverse complement strand
TGTTAATATTAAAATTCTGGGTTTATATATACATTTGTAACTCCTTTAGAATTAGATATTTGCACCAGGTGCATAAATGGAAAAAGCAAAAACCTGGCTGCTCTTTTTCTGTGTAGCTACTTTGATTGCTTTGTATTTGTAATCACATTAGATTTTATCTCTTAAATTTCTTAAATACCTCCATAGTGACATCTCCGTTGATGTGTTATTGTTAAAATCTGTACTTAAAAGAAATGCAACATTCTAACTTCTCATCATTGCAAAAATATTTGAAATTAGAATTCTACTTTGATTTCTTCTATATTTCAGGCTACAAATGTTAGTATCCCATTAATGAGGCAACTAGCTAACAGGAAAATAAATCTTGTAGAAATTCTTTTGGATATTTTTCATTTTGTAATTACTGAGAAGCTAAAAAAAGCTGGAGAAGTATCGCCTCATAAAATTGTGGAGGCATTCATCAGGGGAACTATCAAAGATGATGCAACAGAACAGGTAATACAAAATATTTAGTCCTATGATTTACATCTAAAAGGTATAACAAACTTTCCCAGGGATGTTCTCCATAGCAGAACTTCTTCACTACTGAGGAAATGGGTCCCCAGACCAATCATGTAGTTCTGTGGCAAAGTTTAACGATGTGGGTTTTGTCTTGGGAATGATTTATTTGGGTTTATTGGTGGGGGGGGCTCTTCTTAGAAAGATTTTCTTTCTCAAATGCAGGGACTTAGAAGCCACTAAGAGCTGCGGGGAAATTACTTGAGACTTTGTACCTGATGGGGTTTTTTGGCATTATTGTCTCTTTTTAACACAGTTGAATTTAAGCAGACTGGCCTAGTTGAGCTGATGAATAAGAACATAAAACATGCCCCTTTGGATCAGAGCAGTAATTTTTGCCCATTATTCTGTCTCTGGCAATGGCAATATGAAAAACTGTTGTGGGAAAGCACTGTGTCCCTTCCATTTGCCACAGTACCTTCTCCTCATCCCATGTTTTGCTCAGCAGTGATTGTTTTCGGCTTATGGATCATGCAGCATACTGTTTTTTTAATCAGCTGCTAATGAATTTGTATATCTATTAAAGACAGCTCATTTGTAGTTGAAAGCATAATTACATTTAAAAAATGTGTTTCTATGTAAATTTATGTCTTCTGTTTTTTTAAAAAGCATGTTTTTGTATGTGTGGGTATATATAAGCAAATAAACTTAATTATGTGTTTAAACAGGATTGGGAGCGCATGGAATGCACTGTGGGTCACATTACACTGTCTCAGTTAGCAAGCCTACAGAGTCTTTGGACAGGCTGTCCTGACATTAGATCCAAGTGCCTGTATCTCACTGGAAAAACTCTTCGTTTACTTGCCATTAGTGTAGATCCTGTACATTCAGAGATTTACTGGAAGCCAGATGTTATGGTATGCTTCCTTTTCTGCATTTAAATTCATGCCTATGTATAAAGTCTGTCTGCCACAGTATTTTTCTTGTATGCACTTGTATAATACGACTCTTTGTTTAGGTTTTACATATTGCATGCAAGCCATTTATACTAAACCAAGTAATTTCAGAGAAATGATTCTGCGTACGTGCCATCCTCGTGTAAATAATGTCTTTGTTCCTGAGATTTGCTAATTACAGTGTTTTCAAAAGAGAAAGAAAATAAATTCTTAGGATGCCTTAGAGGGTTAGGTAGGTCAGTTTTGAATCCATGCAAACAAGAAGTAATGACTTTTAGATTTATAACTCAAATTAATAATTTTCTTTTGTGTTGTAGTAAGAAAAACATGTAAGAAAAGGGAAATTGATTCAGTCATAAATTCAGTGATGAATTAAAGTGTGGGCAAATATAAAAAAATCTAAATCTTAGAAGTTGGAAGGGAGGGATTTTTACTTTCCAGTAGTCATATTGTCATCATAACATAATAAGAAATTCCAATGCCTGGTAATATTGCTAGATCTCTCATTTTAAAATTTCTTTTAAGATTAGTTCAATTTTCATGTGGACTTTCACAAAAGAAATGAAGCCAGCTGTACTTAATGGAATGATTCATTTTTCTTTTTTTTATACTGTGATGAGTAGGAAGAAGCTAAATCAGACATTGCAAAATCTTTACTGAGTTCAGCAGAATGCAATGACCAGGAAGTGACAGACGACAGTTTACCAACTAATAAATGTCAATATGATAAGCATAGGATGAAAATGCAGGAATTAAAGGTATGTGACAGTATGTGCTAACATGCAAATTTGAGTTCCTTCTTTCTGTGGAATACCAGTCACTTTATCAATTTTGTTTGGACTGGTAATGGAAATGTTTGTAACATACATTTGATCTTAGAAAAGGAAAAAATCTCTAAAACACCCCTCAAACACCATCTTTCCATCACTGTTCTGCTGTGTCTCTGTCCTGCCCCTCAGTAAGTGCTCTGGGAGCTCCTGACTGAGCTTTCTCTCAGAAAAATAATTTCTCCTTCAGTGGTTTCCCAGTGACGTATCATGCAGCGGCCTGGACAAGCTGCACAGGCTCTTGCTCTCTGTTTCACAGACATGCCTTTCTAAAGGAGAATCACATTTTGCAAACTGCATAACTTCTATCAAAACATTTGTAAAATTCTTACAAAATTTAAAGTGTAGTGTGTAGTGAGCTGATCTCTCTTAACTACTGCAATTCAAAGCATACTAGGAGTTGGGAATGTACAGTTTGTATTGCTGCTAGAATCAATAAATTGGTGAGATAAGAGATGTGGTTTATTTATATTAAATATAGATAACTGTCAATGGAAATAACTGTGCTGAGAATGGACAAAAAACTTTGTTCTGGATGGCTCGTATTGCCTTGAATTTAGATATTGTTCTGCTAAGTACATGTTCTATATTAAAGAAAGTGTCTTATTAAAACATTTATTTTTTAATGTTGTTTAACAGATGTTGGTGTCTGCTAAATAATTAATCTGTGTTTGCGGATTTTGACCATACATTAAGTAAATGCCTTAAAAAGAGAAAAAACATTAAAACTAGTGACGATAAAGTAATACTTATCTTTTCTAACACACTAGTAATCTGTATACATATACAAATATTTAATATTAACACATATTTTAATAGAAACTTTTTTATTTTTATCATCTAGAAGGAGCATAGGTTGGCTCAGAAATATCTGTCTCAGTCCAGTGAAGCATTGCTACAGTGTATGAGTATTGCATTCAGTCATAATATTACCAATGTTCTGGCTCCTGCTAGTTTTGAAATGGTTGAATGCTTTCGACAGTTTGATCCAGTTTCAACTAGTCAGTTTTTGGCACTTCATCAGGTAATGCGGCTAAAGTACTGTGCTTCTTTCCGGTATATAAAGGGTGTTTTAAGTAACATAAGCAAAAATATCTATTCCTATATCCCAAACACCAGTCATACAGAACACGATGTACAGATACATATAAGAAATAGCGAGCAATACAGGTAACCAAATACATGATATGCTTGCTGAGTTTTTTAACAGTTCTAGTGTCTGTTGTGTTTTATTTGGTGTTGTGTGTGCCGATGCAGGCAGGATGCAGGAATAACCACAAAACCACAGATTAAAGGCAAAGCACAAATTTAATCTCAATCCCTCATGGATTGGGGAATTTCTGAAGCAGCACCCAGGCAGAAGCAGGCAAGCAGGGGATGCAGGCACTGCAGGGTGAGAGAGTCCTCATTAGCAAGAGAGTTCTTGTGAGCAAGGGACTGTGAGAGCAAGAGCAGTCATGTTTGCTGTTCTGGCCTGTCTTTCAAGAATTCCAGCAGGCAGAGCTTGCCGCTCTTCAACAGCAGGGCAAGCATCTCAGGCATGTTCTATAAGGTGTTCCTGGTTCCATCCCACGTGGACATCCATCTAAGTGCAGATGTTCTACTTGTTAGTTACTGTTCTACAGTTAGTGTGATCGATGTGTTCTCCAGCACCCCACATGCCAGTCACTTGAGCATGTTTACAGTCCTCCTCACCAGTCTTCCCTTACTTTCCCACGGGTGTTTTCATTGATGATTGCATATTTTAAAATATTTGAATACACTACTATAATGTGATTAGCTAAGACAAGACATTACCACAAAATATCATTTCATCCTCCTCTAACAAATAACTTTTTAAAAGTTTCTCTGAATTTGTTCATTCGTTATTTTGAAGTTGATAGGAAAGATTTACATGCAGTTTGTCAAATCAGCACCGACTCATCATGGCCTCACAGATAGCTTGAAGGTCTATGAGTCGTGAGTATGTCCCTTCATCACAGAGAAGGTGAGGAAGGGCTGTAAGGTTTATATTCTCTACGTCAGGAACAGATAATGCATATGTCTTACATCATCATCTCCATTGTAGAGATACAGAAATACACCTTACACTGATTTCCTTCTTGGCACAGTAAGCACCCACCATTATGTCAGCAGTGAGGTTTGCAGATACCTCCACCTACAGGTGGAAGGGACTCGATAGGTCTGATAAATCAGAAAACAGCTAATACTGGGTTCTGTGGTTCAGTCCATGAAGAACCATATACCATATTACTTATGGTTTGCTTTGATGTTTGTTAATGAACATACTAAGAATGCGTATCAAAGCACTGAACCCATGAGTAGTCATGTTTTTTACTGGGAAAAAAATTCTGCTAATCCAGTTACTATCCTGCCCACAAAGGTTTGCATTTAAAAAAAAAAAAAAAAAAAAAGTTTAAAATGTCACTCCATGTCAATATTAAGCCTCCCTTTGGAATTTTTGATTAGATCAACCTGAAGTTTGTTTGGTTTTTTCTAATGTGACAGCTGCATTAAAACAAAAAAAAAAAAAGATACTTCAGCTCTTAGCAAGCATGGGTTCTAAGAGCAGAATTGGTATGTTTGCTAAAGAAGGATACAGAGTCTTACCCTTTATATTGCTCTTTGTAGGGAGTCTGGTAAAATGTGTTATGCAATGGCTGTTCAGTCAAAGATAGAAAGATGGAAAGACTCAGCTTGTTTGAAAGGCCAGGTTCGGATCTCAGGCATTTACCTCTCTATGTAGACCTTGGATGATGACATGCAGGAACATAGGTGTTAAATGTAGACAAAGAAGTCAGTTCTGTCTATTTCATATGTAGGAAGTCTTTGTAGGTTGTTGCCAGACTGTTTACATTAGTTTGTAAACATAAATAGCAGACAGGCTTTTGCTAATTCATCTCACCTTTCAAGCAAGAGACTTCTTTAACATACTTGTATGTTATAACAATCATTGGGTATATATGTATTTATTTTATTTGGGGGAGGGAAAATAAATAGATGTAAACATTTTACAGAGCTGTTCAGCGTCTGTCATGATGAAGCACATCCTTCTAACAGCTACATCTAACACCAGCAGCTCTCAGCTGGCAGCATTACTGCATCTTCAGAATCATCTGAAACAAAACAGAAATTCAAGTGATCTTTTAAAGAGTGTGGAAGAGCAACTGACTGCTACTTCAATGGTAACTTTCTGAGATATGCTGCTTATTAGGAGTTTATATGAAAGTTATACAGAGAGACACGTATATACATATGCATAGATATGTACACACGCAGATATAAGATTTCAGTTACTCCTGAAATTAAGTAATGCTTAATCTCTAAATTTATTATATTTCATCTTTAAACTCATTTTTTCCTTTTTTTTTTTTATGCATATCAAGGCACCAAAACTATAACTAGTTGTGTCTTTTACTGGGCAAAAAAACCTGCTAATTCAATTACTTATCCTGCCCAGAAAAATTTGTATTTAAAAAAACAAGGTTTAAAATATCTCACTCCACATCCAATATTAAGCTTCCTCCTACTCCTTATTTGAGTCATGGGTTGACTTGGTTGTGAAACAAAATACATTTTTATGAATATGGTATGTACTGTCCTGTGGTGTGGTTTTATTTATGCTAGGCCATCTGTGTGGCATGAGCTATGAAATTTAAGTCAGAAACAAAATGTTAAAGATACAATTCCAGTTACAATTTGATATAGCTGGATGTTTTGCTATCTGCACACGTAAGTCATTGATTTCACATCACAACAGCTAGAGATGCTGTTGTAACAGACCCTTAAGACAGAGACTGCCATCACCATCCAGCATCCAGTCATCATGTTTGAGACACTCAGGTCTCCATGCAAGTGTTTCATGATGAAAAGACACTGATTCTGATTTTTTAATGTGTTGGTTTGGGGTTTTTTGTTGGTGTTGTTTGTTTTTTTTCAAGACTCTGTCCATCAGTCTGGGCATCAACTGAACTGTGGTGTTGCAAAGTGGTTAGTTAAAGAAACCGACTAGTGAAATGTAATTCATGTAGTTTGTTTTTCTGGAGCAAATCATGGATAAACTCTTCTGGGAGATAAACTATCTCACAGGAGATAATTACTCTTGTGTTTCAGTCGAAGATGGGTGAGAACTGTGTATTCTGCAAATGTCTGAGATCTAAAAGTGGGTACCAATTAAGACTGGAAGACCCTAGGTTAAAAATGAATTAAATTAAAAACTGCCAGCAGTCAGATAGAAAGGATCAGCTGTAGCTGTCATGGTTAAAGCATTTACAAATTGTGGCAAGCAGAGATACAGTAGAGGATAAGAAAAATATGTGTTCATAGGCTACTGTTTTGGCTTCTGTCTGCAGAAGGAATAGGATAATACTTTGTTCAGAAGCCACTGTATTTGAATTTCTGTAGCTATCCAACTCGCAGCAGATACCTTAGCTGAAAACATTCATCAACGCCCACCAGGTCTGTACCCGTTGCAGTAGCTCAGGAAAGAAAAGGTGGCAGCCAATGTATCTTGGCAGTTCATGGCTGCATTCTTGAACTGCATGATTCCAGGCAGCATCAGATGCAAGAAATCAGAGTGATCATTGAATTAGTTTTCTCTAAGGATATACGAAAACCTATTCAGCCAGTTTATTAAAATTCAGATGAGATTTTTAGTCCAGGTCAGGAATGCACTTTCAAAGTGAACATTCCAGTAGTCTTTGCTTATGGTGCTTAGATTTGCCTGGTGGTACAACTGAATGATTTGGGCTCCTCTTGGACAAGAACTGAACTACTCTCTCTGACACGCTCAGGCCATGTTGGGTGGGGCAGGGGTACTTGGAAGGAAAATCATTAAGAAGTGTGCAGTGTATAATTCTGTACCACTTCACAATGTAGGTGTTCCCAGAGTGCACCCAGTTTGTACTTCACTCTGAAAAACATTTAAACCCATGTGCTTAAAGGCAGCATTCTCAAAAAATATTTATATTACTTTTGGTGTTAGGACCAGTTTTTCATTGGGAGCCAGCTGTTTAATCACTAGGAGATTTTGTGGTGGTTTAGGTTGTATTTTCTTAGAAAAGGTTATATATTCCTCAGTACAGTATTTTTGTGGTGGGTTGACCTTGGCCAGGGTGCTCAGCAAGCTGCTCTATTGCTCCAACACCTTATCCACTCCCCTGCTCAGGCAAGATCACACAGAGCCAGTGACCTAGGACTGTGTCCAGGGAGATTCTTAAAGTCTCCAGGAATGCAGACTCCACAGGCTCCCTGGGCAGCCTGTGCCAGTTTTTGGTGACCCTCATGGTGAAAAAGGGTTTACTCTGTTCAGACAAGCCTCCTCCATGGGCACACCTGCTGAGTGTTAGTCATGGCTTTTTTTTTTTTTTTTTTTAATATTCACACCTTCTTTCCTAGAATCATTTTTCAATTTTCTGATTAAAGAACTGAGATAGAGGTTTATAAAATCTATGAAAATAATGCTTCTTTTGAATTATTGTACAGGCATGGAGAAATCTCTGTATTCCTGTTGAACATTTTAATATAATGGATGAATTGCCTTCTAGTTTCTACATAATTATTCTTCAGCATTCAGAAGACAGGTATAAAACATCACTATTTTGGTTTAGCATACTGTTTGTTTCAAATGTAATCTTTTTTTTATTATTATTTGTAAATAATCACTGGATTTGTTGCTTGTTGCCTTATACTTCTAATTTTCCTGTGCTTGATTTTTAGGATAGTGAACAAATTAACATATAAATAAACAGCCTGCAGCTCAAAGCTGTACATTTTCCTGTACTTTTGATTTCCCCAAATACCTTTTTAATATCCAGAGGACACTTGACAGGTTTTAAGCCATTCTTGGTATCCTCCTAAATTCTGTTAATTGTCTCCAGCTCTTATTGCTTCTGCTCTTGAAAATGTTAGGGTGGGGTTATTCTCAGTTTTATAAAGCCACAAATTATCTCATTACTGCAGCCTAATTAGTGACTGCTCATAAATTGAGCTATAGCAGCTGACTGTGAATGCCTTTACCAATTGTGAAAATCCTTAAACAATTGTCATAGAACAAATAAAAATCCAAATCATGGAATATATAGTGATGAAAGAATTTTCCTCAAAGCTCTCAGTTTGTTCCAGTTAGATTTTTCAGAGTTTTGCACCCCAAGGTGGGGGTAAATATTGCATCTTGAGAGTATTTTGAGCACATTAGAGGGTAATAATTACTCATCTAATAAATTTGCTTCATATAAACAATGCTGAACTGTCAAATAATTTACTCAGTCAAATAATCTACTCAGCAGTTTTCTGCTTTCCATAGATCAAATTTGTACAGTTCATTGATTGAGAAACCAAAATCAAGTACTGCACAGCAAAAAGGAAAACCTATTCAGCCAACAGGTAAGTGTCTCTTACATTTAAGAGAGAAAAATCGTTGTGCTGACGTAATGATAAGGCTCATAACTTTCACCTTTGTAGTCAGCAGAGTTTAAAAATAACGTTTAAAATAATTGTAGCTCTAATTAATTCCAGAGGGAAATAAATACCTAAATACATGTGTTTCGTGGTCAGATAAAATGCATCTTGTCACAATGTGCAGAATTTTTGTTTGTATTTGATGGATAAAGTTGTTATAAGTAATTAATTGTAGAGATTTTTTTTCATTGTATATTTCTGTGGATATCTTTAAAAATATTTTAAAATATGTTAAAAATATTTAAAATAGTTTTAAAATATTTGGAAACTGGCTTTGGAAACTGATGGTATCTGTACAATCATGTTTTCAAGTACAAATATGATGTCTCAAAAATAGTCTGAAGATGGTGTTATTCTCCTTTTAATAGTGCAAGCTAAAGTGTCTCGATTTCCTGTGAATCCTGATACATTTTGTGTATTGTTGGAAAAAGTGCGTGTTTACAAGCAGCGAAAGATGAAGAGTCATCTTAGACAGACTGTCATTCAAAACTTGCAAGAGTGTGTCTCCAAAACAGATGTGGTAATGTATTTGATTACCTTATAGTTAAAATAGGGTGAAAAACATGTACAAAATAGCTATCATAAACACTAGTTATGCAGAATTTTCAGTTTATTCCATGCCAAACATACCTAATGTTCACAGTTACTAAATGCTGTGTACTCTGCTTTAGAATTTAATCTTGCTGCATTATTGTTAGCTATTTTCAGTGTCATTCAGAAGCTTTGAAATGTTTAGTAGTTTATTAGAATTGAAAATTGATGCAATTGAGATCAATTTACTTGAAAATGTGCTGTACCTCTAAGATTGCATTTGCAAATGTACCTTGGCTTTCATATCACATGAAAGCTCCAGCTGTCCCAAGGAAAAAAACAACAGATCACAACCTTTTAATCCAAATAAATCTATTTGGATAGATAGAAATCTACCAGAGATTTATGAAATAGCAGAAGTACGTCATCTTCCCATGTTAGAATGTTTTGCAAAAAGCTGATAGATGTTTTGAAGTTGAGTAGTTTTGAAATTGTATTTATATTTTCCATTTTATGATGTTTCAAATTATTTGATTTAGCTTCTGCTTTAACATAATACACCCTCCATCCTTGTTAAATAGTGTTTTGTAAGTATTCTGTTTTCCTTTGCAATGTGTTACAGAATCCAGCTGATAAAAAAAGTGATAATGGACATGATTTTACATCAGATTTTGCTGAAATATTAGAAATTATGGAAGAATATCTGAAACCAGTCCTGTCACAGATTGATTTTTCTTATATCAGGTAAGACATTTTAGAATTGTTTTATCATCATAATACCTACTCAAGTCCTATAATAATACCTACTCAAATACAAGAGCGGTTTTAAACAAGAACAGATCTCATTGAATGAACTTTTTACATCTTGAAAGACAGGATTTGCAGGGTATGCAAAGGGTTGAACCATATAATAGACTAATGGCCATTTCTAACAGGTGCTATTCTCCAGCTTGAGGTATACAATTTTCAGGATGAAAAATTGTAATTTAACTGGTTAAGGATGGGATTTCCAAGGGACAGGAACTTCCAAGGGAGTGCATCCTCTGTGAAATATTTCATTGAGATTGAAGCAGTTTTGTGCTTGTGTTACCTGTAAAAAATTTTCATTTTACTGGTATTAGTGCTGGTAATATTTGCACTGTAATTCCTCATCCCAGAGAACAGAGGACATTGCTTTCAGCAGCTGAATCAGGAAAAACAAAAGTGAAAGACAAGGACACCAAACACACTACAATACAGGGTATGTGCTCTCTTGAGTATGATATATGTATGTTATGGACAGATACCAAAATACTGTCAGTTTAACTTTTTTTGAAGCCAGGGAGGTTAAAAAGGCTGTAGCAATGGTTTTATCTGTTTATCTTTTCTATCAAGCTAAGTATTTTAGTGTACTTCCAAGGAGATTATTTATATGCTGGATGGATTTATTCTTCTGCATGTACTGTCTTCCAAACCATACAGGCTTTAGACAGCTAAATAAAATCACTTTGTTACAAACAGTCTTTCCAAGAGAAAGACCAAAATAAATAACTTTTTTTTTTCTTTTAAAGTCTTTTAAGTCTGCTGATCTCCTTTTGTTTTGTCTGTTCCTGCTTTTTATTTTATCGACTCTCACAGGCTGGGTGCTTTAATGCAAGCCTAACATTGGAATATGTCCCTAAACATGTTCCAAGGGAAGAAGTCCAGGGGAAGGCAAGTCCATGGCTTGCTTTGGGGATGAGTATTCTGCTTTATGGTGGGGAGCAGTGAGGTTTCTCAATTAAAAGTTTCAAGAAAAAGATACACATTTGCTTTTACCTGCAAGAGTTTCTTTTTGTAATCTGGTGGCTGGCTGTTTCCCTCTGTCTGGGAAGACAGAATAACTTGTCTTCCTTGGATTTGTCACTTCTCTGTATAACAGGAAAAT
>VZTM01017251.1:14801-27001 GCA_013400555.1 Jacana jacana | reverse complement strand
AATTTGAGGAAGTACAAGTCTCTTTCCTGAAGATAACTGAGGCAATTATTCTATTTAACAAAGTATCTCCAACAACTGTAACACTTACCTATCCCTATCTCTCCGAGAACCAGCCCGTAAGCCACTACTTCTCCGCATTTCTCTCTCTCTCTCTCTTTCCCGATCTCTCTCTCCCCTATTTCGCAATCTCTGCATCAGACCTGGAACAGGAAAAAAAAAACCTCCTAAGTTTAAACATCTTTGTATTTCTCTCTCCTACCCGAGTTTCAAGTGTAACAGGACAGTTTTGGAAGATTTCTTGAAAGATACCAATGAGACAGAACCACGTCACTTAAAGTAGTGACTGGGGCCAAACTTAAGAAAGGTACCTCAAGTGTTTGTACCAACTTATAAATGCCAAAATACTTAACTATATACAAAAGTATGTATAAAGTATGTAAAAGTAAACACTTTCAAAAACATTAATATGTACTTATGACAAGCCAGATGAATCAGTCATACTAAATTGTACAAGCTCTTACTGGCTAAAATCTTGACAACTACNGATGCTCAAAAAACCTGAATGCATCTAAAGCGGGTTCTTGTTTCGAGAAAAACAAGAGCTTCCTGTTTCTGAAAGCAGAAGAAAGCCAGTTCCTTGCCTCAGAGAAGTAACAGGCACACTTCACAGTTCCTGTGCTAAGCTAACAAGTGTAATCTCTGAGATAATGCCGTGTATTTCAACGTAAAAAAGCACGCAAGGTTTTTAAGACTGTTCTCTGTAGATTAACTGCTGTGCATCACTTACTTGTATGGGTACCCTTGTTGGCATTCTGAATACAATCTAGATTTGGCAGTTTCTCGTTTGACAGAAAAGCCTGTGCAATAGCAGTATAAAAGCTTCGTGCTACACCACTGCCTTCTCCCGGCTCATCCTTAAAAGTGACTTTTACTCTGTGTACAGCCATCGGAGTGGTAGCACACCTGCGACCAAAGTGATTGTTGAGCTGCCTCATGGTCTGCTGTATCAGAAGATCTCTGTCTCGATCAACCTAGTGAAAACACAAACAAGTTCTCTTTTCTTTACCAATCATCTTACTGAGAGAATTTCAGCTTCACAAGAAGTTTCCCAACTCAGAAAATACCGATTACACTGTGAATAACTACAGAGTAATTGCAACTCAGCTCACAAAGTAAGACACCTGCTTGCAGACTCTAAAATACAGCCTTCTCAAATCAAGTTACTGCAACATGTGATAACCCAACTTTTAATGAAAACAAATTCAGAAGATAAACTAACATTTTTTACCTCCAACGTTAAATCCCTGGATTGTTGGTTTCTAAGTTTTTCCATCTCCCTGCGGAATTTTGATTCCTTAACTTCAAAGCCACCTAATTCAGTCAAGATCTTAAAAACAAAAAATGAAAACCAAATCAGAATGAGGGAGATTCACAATTCAGTTTTAAGAGGAAGCCTCCTTACACTGGGAAATACATACCGATCCAGGCTCTGCTCCAACATCTTCCATGAACACTCTACCGAACAGCTCTAAAGAAAGGCGCCAACGGCCCAGCAACATGTCATGAGATATAACCATGCCCATGAAGCTACACTGTGGCCTAAAAGGAGGGGAAAAAATGACAGACAAACAAAACCAAGTTAAATTTCAAACACACTTTGTGTCCTACATTTTCCTACCCTCTGCTTTCAAATGAGTTCTTATTTCTGGTAAGTAACAATGCAGTAGAGTAAGCTTGTGAACAAAACATGCAAAGCTGCTTGGTTTCAGCTAAAACACAAGCCTTGCTTCTAAAAAGAAATTGCTCTCAAAGTGTGTAACTTCACTGCTACACAGAATTCACTGTTATTGATGTCCATTCAATCAAGAGTTTAATTATTTTAAAAAAGCTGAACTTCAAAGTGAGGTCAGTTCAACCCTAACTGCATGAGGCGTGATCAGTGTCACCAGATGCAGACGACAAGCTGCCAATTCCTACCTTTAAGCTTAACTATCCAGGATATGTGGCAGGTCTGCAGCACAAATCAGGTAGTAACCAACTTCTACTACAGCTTGAATAGACCTCTCTGAAGACCCTTTAAGTGCTCATTTTAAAAGCTAATCAAACGCAAACTACTCAGTTTGAATATTTAACATCCTAAGTTAAAAAACTTTTCAGAGTCCAAAATACCCTTTTATCCATACTGCAATAATTCACAGAGCAATTTTTAACTCAAACTACCTGAAAGACGTGAGAGGTGGCCCTTCACTTTCTGTCAATCCTATCTCTGCCAACAAGCTGCTCTTCAGTTGTGCTGCAAGATCATGAGCTGAAGGCCCTGGCTTTGAACTCTCAGGTTCTTCTGTAGGCACATTTTGTTCCTCCCCTTCCTTCTTTTGCCGATTTTGCATGCTCATAACATTTTTTAAGTTGGCTGCATAAGACATTTTAGTTGGAAGAACCTAAACATGGAAAAATGAAATTTAATTGCACTTTCAAAGCAATCTAGATGGCTTTTTCAGGAGATACACATATTTATCAAATTTTTAAACCACAGAAAAGTGAGCGCTGTACTTGACCTGTTAAAACACAATAATCTCAATCATTTCAACAAATTAAAACAAAAAACCCACTTTCCCACTTTGTGTTTGCATTTCATATGCTTGCCATTTATTGCTTAGTCTGTAGGCAAGTCAAATCTACTGAGCAATAGGGAAATTTTATTCTTTTTATCACTAATAATTATATAATTGGCATTTCAAAATTAACTCGAAATTGTACTGCAGCTTTTAAAAACAATGCCTGAAATCTGCTATAAATCGGTGAGCATACAAGTTCCTACGTTTAGAAAAATATTAAACACACTTTTCCTAAAAAGTCCAAGTCTTTACACTTACTGGGCTTTTCAATTATGATACTGAAAGCTACTTAAAATTATCTCTGAAAACATTAAAGTATCTTTTTAAGGAATGAAGGTACTAGCTTAAATGACCCTACTGTTTAAAATAATAAAACCTTTAAATCTACCTCAAGGCAGTTTCTATCTACTGTAACTTCCATTAGGCATTTCCCGCTGTTGGCAGAAGATGAATACAGTCCCTGACTTGGTCGGCCAAACAGATCTTCTTTGCGAGCATTTGGCTGAAAATTAACAAAAGCATTCTGGGTAAATAATATACTTCAGTTAGAAATGGAAAAGCAAACTGCAGTTGTTTTCCAGAACACCATCTCTGATGTCACCTGTAATAGATGGGGCTGGTCTGCCAGGGGGATGGCCTCTGCCAGAGGAACCTCAAAAGGGTTTGGTGGAATGCAGCCCAGGAACGTCATGGAGTCCGATCGTCTGAAAAACGGATGGTTTTGGCCAGTCTCTGCTGGGAGGGAGTCATCATCTTTGTCATTGAGTGTAGCACCTAAGTATCAGAGAAGATTTCAATTCAATTTTCACAATTAGAAAAGGATTTAAAATACCAAAAATTAATATGCTTCCCTCTTAGCTATCTGACTGGAGGAGCAATCTCTGCAAATTTAATACTTCCACAGGACGCTTCCACAAATCCCTTATTCTTACTGTCACTCAGTCGTCACTCTTATTCTTTCTACTGCAAGTAACTTTCCTGAACATGCTTCTCCTACACTTACAAGAACTTAATAGAGAGTACACATTCTACCATTTGCAGCAGCAGTTCCATTAGATCAAAAAATCAGTTTTACTCTAATTCAAATTTTAAATTCTGTTATTGTATGGAATGATAAGTAAGGGCACAAGTCCTGCAGTTTACAGAAAAAAGACAAAAAAAAGAGGGTTTTGAAATGAGAATGGGCAATGGCAGAAGAAATTTGGTACAGTAACAATGGTAAGAAAAACTTACTAGAACCCAACTTTTATGTAACATATAGGAATAGCAAAATTCATGCAGTCTCAGATAGCTAATGGGGAAAAAACACTAAGAAAGCATCACATTTTGGTATACTATAGAAGTGTTTCTGTAAACTAACTTTGATTGGTGTCATCATCGTTTTCGTGTTCTGAATCTTCATTGTCAAGACCCAGTTCCAAAAGTTCCCGAGTTCTTGAAGGAAAAAAAAATGAAAATTAAAAGAAAGATTCAATCCTCTTGAAGAAAACATTAGACAAAACATTTACACCTGTAGTAATCAATAAAAGCAAGAGTATAATCAGTAAGTGTACTTGAGAGCTACACAGAACAACAATCTCACTCTAAAATCATAGAATCATAGAATCATTTAGGTTGGAAAAGACCCTTGGGATCATCAAGTCCAACCATCAGCCCTACTCTACAAGTTCTCTCCTAAACCAGATCCCTCAACACCACATCTAATCTGCTCTTAAACACAGTCAGGGATGGTGACTCCACCCCCTCCCTGGGCAGCTGATTCCACTGGCTGACCACTCTCTCCGTGAAAAACTTTTTCCTAATGTCCAGCCTAACCCTACCCTGCTGCAGCTTGCAGCCATTCCCTCTTGTTCTGCCGCTCATTGCCCATGAGAAGAGACCAGCACCAGCCTCCCTACAATGCCCTTTCAAGCAGTTGTAGAGAGTGATGAGGTCTCCCCTCAGCCAAATCGATCTACCATTGAGCACTTCTCATTCCATACTCACTCACTACTCGCACAGTTACCCCTAGAGCCATTTGGCCACCCACCAAGCTTGATCCCAAAAGTTACAGCTTCAGTGATGGCTATGCTTGTCTATGTCAATAGAAAAAACCTAGAAATTCTGCATTAGTGAAATAAATATGTAAGTGAATACTATTCTAAAATTTACTGATGCAGAATACGCTTAGTCCTATAAAAATAACGTCACTGATCACATTTCAGAACATTTGTCTGCAAGCTGCTTATTAAAGAAATGGATTTCTTTGTATTATAAAAAGGATCAAGAACTCTGATTTGCATGAACTTCTGGCAGTTTGTGCACTGTGAAATAAGATCTCAAAATGAAGACCAATAAATTTGTTTCATAAAGGCCACTAAAATTGCATCTAACAGAAGTAACAGAATTTGAACCACTCAATTTTAACAGCAAAGGTCTAGGGATTCGTAGTTTTACATGCATTTCACAGGAATTTTGCAATTCTTTGATGAACAGCATTTGATAGATTTCAATGTGTGAATCTTTGGGGACAAAGCAGATACCAAAGTATGTTATTGCCTGGAAAAAGCCTAAAGCCACACATTTAACTACCCAAGTCAGCAGCACAAAATCTCAATCAATTACTGTATTAAATCATCTCTACTTGTGAGAAAACTAATGTTGACAACATCCCCTGGTATATAATTTGAGGTCACAAAAAGCCTTGTATTACCAAAATACATTGAACATGACATTGGAACTAAAGCAGCAGTCTAATAGGTATTCAAAAATATTGTTACCTCATATTTTACAGTCACTAACTTTGTAGGGAACAGGGAAAGTTAAGTTTGACCTGCAATACTGAAAATTAGAGGGACAGGAAGGGGCAAAGATTTGTATTTAACTGTTGACTAGACTTGTACAGGTTCATTACCTCAAAACATAGTAAGAAATGGGAACAGATGGTGTAGACTACCAACATGTAGACATTTCTATCAATATCTGCCATTTCAAATCAAAGAACATCTCTAAAAAAATCTTACAGTGTTTTAGAAAGGAATAAATGCACCTTTTACACTGCTAAAGAGAAAGCTGCAAGGATTTTCAACTTAAGGACATTTTCAGCTATTGGTTTCCTGACTGTGCTTTAAATAATCAGGTAAGTCTCAAATACCCACAACGAAATGGAAAACAGAGCTACTGAGCCCATCATACCAGACTTACACATTTTTTTGCCCTGTCATTCTTAACATGTCTGACAGAATTTTAAGTAAGTTGTTACCAGGTTACAAGTGGGGACTAGACTGTATTTTGCAGCCAAGAAACTGTCCCGAGTACATCTTTTAGACACGCTGCCACTTGAGTTTCAGTGCTAAGAAAATGTTTTACAGTAATCAACATGAAAAGATTTGAACAGGATACTGTAACAGGCTTATCAAACACACGTTATATACCATTAGATATATTCTTTTTATAACACATGTTACTACACACATACAGAGATACACAGATATATGTATATATTTATGTGAGTTGCTGTGTGACACCACCAACGATGAAACAAGAGGGCAGACACCAATTTTCTTTTTTTTGGAACAGCCACAATACCTTTTCCGTTCCAGCTGAGGAGTATCCAACGTTGTCTGTTGATTCATTGCTTTAATCCAATAAATAAGGGCTTGAAAAACGTATGCTACGTGTTTTAGTGAACAGACATCCAGAACAGGAAGAACATCCGAGTGCTCATCGTTGTGAGAGCGCATCAAAGACAGTGCGTAGTTGAGGAAATCTCCACGTGCTGACATCATTCCCTGACGGGCACTCAGTAAAGTAGCACGTCTAGTGAAAGGAAAGGTTTGAACACAGAGAGATCAGGCACCACAGTAAAGTGCACCCTTGACGTGTTAGTCTCTATATTTGAAATATGGATGTAAAAACTCAACACCACCCCCCCAAGAAACTGTGCAATAACAGTAACAATCATAGTTTTATGCCTTACTGTAAGCAGCTCAGGTGGAGTATATTATCAACAGTTAATACTCACGATGAATCTAGTACGTCAAAAGAAACCAAACAGTAGCAACACCCCAGGAAGCCAACTTAAATCAAAGCAGTAACTACACTGCAGCGTTACAAAATTTGATTTCTAAAATGCCAGTGAACAAGATTTGACTGTAAAACTGGTAATGCCTAGCGCATCCAGTAATCAAACTGTTCTCATACCTTCTGCCCTCCAGTGTTCTTAAGCTAGCTTCCTCACGGGCTGTCATCCTCTCCCTTCTGGCAGAGTTCTGAGAAGCATGGAGAGGGTGATTAGGATGCCCAGGATCACCAGCAGATGCTAATGCAGAACCGTAACGCAGCTGAGCTTCAGTAGAGTCCATGATGCTAACCATCCAATTCCAAGTAGGAATAAGCTTTTCTTCTACATAATTCTAGGAGGGGGTTAAAAAAAAAAAAAAGTAACGAATTTTGCAAACATCAGAACTCGGTAACGAGAACAGAACCTCAACACAAGCCTCCATCGTGGCCTTCACGGTTACGCCTGACAAAGAGGCTGTAAAACCCCATTCAAGAATGACCAGGGAGCAGCTTCCGAAAGTTCTACCATCTACAGCTTTTAGTAGCAACCTATAGCATTCTCACCATCCCTCTCTCCCTTCTGGGCATCCCTTCTACTACTCACCTTGTAACCACCCAGTATCTCCAAGGTGTGCAGATTGTGGGGATTTTGGTCCAGTTCCTGACTTCCTAGTAGTTTTAACAGCCCTCATCCTGCTATAGCATTCACCAGACAGATCTATCACCATTTTCTACCCCTTGCAGCTCACTCAGTGAAGACAACGAAGTTAAGACCTGCATCAAGAACTATGTCTGCATACAAACCTCTCCTCCAGGTCCAGTACTTTCTTCACCTGTTCCCAATACTGGCTCTGGAGCCTGATTCTCTTGCCACTTACTAACAACATTGACCTGGTAGATCTTTTTTTTTTTTAAATATTTAAGTTTAAAAATCTTTTTTTTTACTCAGAGTTGTCAAACTTTCTATCCTTGGAGATATTCAAAACTGAACTGGACACAGTGCTCAGCAGCCTTCTCCTGTTGACACTGCAGGAAATTTGGACTAGACAATCTTCAGAGGTCACTGCCAACCTCAACAGTTCTACAGTTTTACCAAAAAAAACCCCAACTGTATTGGAATTATGATTCTCTACAGAGATTAAGATGTTCTTACCTGTAAGTTAACTGCATCTTGGTAAGTCAGCTTCACCGCAGCTGGGATCTGGGAGTATACTAAGTGGTTGTACTTGGGAATGAGACCCATCAGATCAGATATCTGCCGGATCACAATGCTGTATGCTCTGGCTAAACTGCTTGCAGATGTCAAATAGCTGCTTGCATTGCTGGCTTCGAGTGCTGCAGCTGCTGCTGCAGCACTTGTACTGATGGTACCGCTCCGACGCAGGTTTGATGGATCAATGTAAATCAAGCCTGCTGAACTCGCTAAACAGAAAAGAAGGGATGACATACATGAATTTATTTACCTTTTGCTACGTATTTTCTGTTTTGACAGGTATCATGATATATTTCTGTATTTCTGAGATCATGAGCATTGCTAGAAATAAACTTGCAAATATTACTGATATCACAACTGTAACTAGCAAAAAAATTGCTAGCTACAGTAAGAGCAGTAATATCTTCTTAATAACTACAAGAGATCCTTTTTTTAAAATCAAGGAATTTGAATTTTAAAAATTTCAATCAGAATCCCAAAACTGGAACAGTCAAGACAGGTGAGCACCATGCTTCTTAAACAAATAGGTAAGATTTCATCCTTAAGAGAAGAGGTAACAAAGGCAGAGCTAACTGGCATTCATGCGTGCATTTCGCTCTGACTTGCCTGCTGGGGCTGAGGTACTGGAGGGGGCAGTGCTAGTAGTCCTCTGGTTCTGGGTATTCCGTACAGCCCATTGCATGGAACGGGGAGCTTGGGCAGCACCATTGGCATGGGAGCTATTTGTGGTTCGTTCCAGAGGCTCATCAAGCATGAAGGTCTCCTGCTCTATGTCGTCACTCTGACTGCTGCTGCTGTCAGAGTCACTAGAATCATTTGATTGAGAGTCATCTTCTGAAAAAAATGCTGGGACACTGCTAGCTCCTGTTGAGGAAAATAAGCAATAAACAGTAAGTGACAACTGCGTATCTGTGCACATATACATACAGGCAGCATGTCAGCGTTGTCAACTTTCTTCATGAGAAGAAACTGCATGTACAAAAAGGCTTCCAGTACCACTACTGAAAATCTTTAATCAACTATTCTAAGAACATGCTGCTAATTTTCCAGGCGTTTCATGAAAAAGCAACAAGACTGCTAACATTTCAAAACATAAATTAAGGTAAATTGATTAAGAAACTCTTCACCAATTCTGCCCCCAGGCAATGAATTCTAAAATTTTGTTTCCAACATTAAATCAGTTGTTTTCAAAAATCCTTAAAATGATCGGTCAGGTTGTGTTTTTTGTTCTAAACCTTGTCTAACTTTGACACTAAAAATGAGTGAAAACATTTCATTTCACTTCACAGGAGAGCAAGGTAATCTCTGGCTAACACCTGCAAAAATTCCACAAGAGCAAAAAGATAGGCCACATCTCCTCATCCAAGAAGTCTGCACAGTACCTTACAGTTACAGGCAAAGATAAAGCAAAGGAAAAACAGGAAATGTGGGGAAAGCAGGGGTGGGAGGGGAAGAAGCTGGGTTAAGAGACAAAAAAAAAAAGGAAAATAAGATTACAAGGGAAAGGTATTGTTAAAACGTCACAACCAGGTAATTCTCACTCTGTCCAATCTAGTTGTGAAGCAAGTCATTTCTCCAGTACGCCTTTGGAGTGCTGGATGCTGTCCAGATCCAAAGGTAAAGCACAGTATTTTTTAGGTGAAGCCTGTTCTACCCTTGTTAAAGCCATGTTCCATCATTAACACGTTTCCTATACAAGTAAATCCTACTATTTAAATCCAAGCAGCTAGGTTAAACACAGGATGACGTGTCGTACCTGCTTCTGACCCAGCAGTAGCTGCAGTGACAACACTTCTGCGCCCACTAGCATTGTCCTGATTACTGTGGTTACTCTCACTGTCACTTTCTGTTTCAGCAGCAGCTAGCAAATCCAACTCCATATCACTGCCTATAAAAACAATGTACAAAACATCTCATGGTTAGAAAGAGAAAGAAATAGAAAGGCTGTAGTGATTTGTAGAAGACATCAAACAAAAAAACCCAGAGCCTCTTACTATAGCAGAAGTTAATGGATATGCAGGGAGAAGTTATAAAAAAATCAGTGCAAACGACAGTACTTAGAGTGTATTTGCTTATTTCCCAGCAATTAACAACCCCTGGCCCTCTCACTCTGTAGTACACACATACATTCAATACACACACTACAAATCAAGACTTTAAGGATTTAGTATTAGTCACTCAAGCCAAAAGACTCCACAATTCCTTCATGCACACGTATGAGGACAATTAACCGTATGCTGTTTCAAATTAATATCTAAGGAATAACTGAAAACTTGCAAATAAAGAAAAAAATCTAATTAAAAAAATCTGTTCTATTCAAGTTTAAGTTTTGAGAATTAGATGTTCTAAACAGCAAGTAAGTGAATAAAATGATTTCCTGTACTGTAAATGGGCTGACTGGAAACACAATGCACAATCAGAAAGAGAAGGTAATTTATTTTAATCAGAGTTTTGTGCCATCTAATCCCAAGCTAATTCATAGAAGAAAAGTACTAAAGCATTAATGGATTTTAAGGGATTAAGGGATTTTCATACATATTGGATTGATTTTGCCTACAAAAATACTAACCCATAATTTACTAGTTCACAATCGGTTTGAAAACTAGCTCACCATGACTCAGATCCTTTTTGAGAGCACATCTACCATAACCACTACTCTACCACTAGCCATACAAGGGCTAGGCTATTTTTCAGTCCCTCAAGTAGTTTTACATAAATAACATTTTAGGTAGCAAATACAAAGGGTGAAATAGATATTGTTAACCAACATTACGTTGGGTTTTTTTACTCATAGTTACCTTCGTATTTTCTCCTCATGCAGAAAGAGGTAAATAAAAATGTTCATGCATTTGCCTACTACAAGTTATCTATAATTTTACTCATCTTCTTTTGTAAGATGTGTAGTCTGAAACCCTTGGACTCTCTCTATTCATGCAAGTCTCCCAAATCGTTATCACTGGTGACTCCAGTGACGCCTTTTGGTTCTGATACACAGTTTGCTCATCCAAGCAGTGATGTGCATGACATACGTTACACCTACCATCCTCATCGTGCTCGTCATGCTGTCCTTCTGCTTCAGCGTTTTCTTCACCATGCTCTTCCTGCTCATCATGATGGTCTTCCTCACCAGCTACCCCCTCAACCACTTCAACCTGGAAAGAGCATTGCAATTTTATGCTAGAATATCTTCTACATCAGAGATAATTGATGTATTCCCAAAATCTCAGTGCAAAATTTTATTTAAAAACTAACACACAAAAAACCACATCCAAGAAAGATGACCTCACAACCGAACTGACGTGCACAGAACATGAACTTAAGAGCCACAGTAATTGTACACGGTGGTACAGTCCACAGTGCTGTGGAAAAAATAAATAGCCAGGTCTGGACCACAAATAAAACACAGCTTTGGACAGATTTTAATGCTGAAAGGGTAAAAATTACTATAAACCCTACAATTAGTTTCTAAGTATTGAAGAGCTACCATTCTGTTAGAAGACCCTCTAGTTCTCTAACAGAGCCTGCCTAATAGCACCCATGCGTTGAAAGACTTAAAAACTTTTATAACAGGGAGTTCTAATACAGCGTAAGTATATATATATGAAGGAAATGACAGATGTATGTATTAGTATTCCAAGTCACCCTGTAACTCTGCAAGACACTTAGTGCACTCTGAAATGACTAACCACTGAGGAATACAAAATAACAAATACAAAGCTCTTTAAAAATAAAATGCTTATGGTAAAGCAGAACTTCATGAAGTATCTTTTGCAAATCAGAGGTCTTGATGCACTGATTTCTGGTTCAGACATTGAAGCATGTGCTGACGCATTAGGTGCCATATAAAGAAGAACAAAAAAAATCCAAACCAAAAAAAGACTGACCTCTTCCACATCTGCTGAAACGATATCATCCTGCTCTTCATCCCTGCCACGAACTGGTTGTGACTGGCTGATTCGTCTTTGCTGAGGATTCCTTATGATGTAGGATGACTGAGACTGACTAGAACTTTAAAAACAAACAAACCCCTTAAAATAGATTTAGGCCTCTCGATGTCATTAGGAACTCAGATTACTGTAGAAACCTGTCTATAGGAAAGTACTTCCAAAATGCTTGGCCAGAATAAGAAGCTTCACCATGTTTCTGTTAATGAAAAACTAACAAAAACCTGAAACAAAACCATCTTTAGCAGGTGTTTGATAAGAACAAATAGCGAACTTTAGCAACTTTTACCTGCTGGACTGGTCAGACGATGGTCTGGGTGGCAGAGGCTCCACAGAAAACAGTTCTTCACTTCCCTGCATGGCATCTATACTAGTGCTAGCAAG
>VZTM01017251.1:315-12921 GCA_013400555.1 Jacana jacana | reverse complement strand
CTCATTTACTCCAAATTCTATGAAGTGAAAAATAGTACAAGACTGCTTCAGGTTACTCTTTTAATTCCGACCCATACAATAAATCTTACAGAGCAGAAGGAAAAGAAGATATTTTAAGTATTTTATTACTCTTCTGTTCTCTAATCTCTGAACACTTCAGTCAAGGAAACAAACATATTAACTATCAGTAAACAAAGGAACCAACAAAATAGTGATCTAATTATAAGAAACAGAACACAATACTCACTTGCAGTCATGTCCTTTGTGACAGACCCGTGCACATTCTGTGCAACAACAAAGAGATTCCAAAAGGCCACATGTTCGGCATTCAAATATATCCTAAAAATAATTACCAAAAATATTATGCATAGTTGGCTCCCTACACATGTCAGGTGGCAATAAATCTGCATTTCTTCAAACTGATGCCTTCAGAAGTATACGAATTCTAGACGTGAAACTTTATTGTTAATTAGAATATTCAGTGTTCTCAAAGAGCTGTTTACAACAAGATTTTTGCCAAAGGGGAAAAGCCACACCCATAAATAGCCGTATTCTGACCAACACAGCCAGCTTTGAGAGTACAACGCAACAAGGGGAGGCAACAGCTGCACCAGACTTAAAAGTTACAGTAATTGAAGCAATGCAACTTTAATAATTTGAAAACTAGATGAGTAGACTAACAGAATCCACGGTTGAAATACATTCCTATTTGCTTAAAAAGAAGAAATTAAAAAAAACCAAAACCTTACTTGGTTAATATGTTCTGCACCAGTCCATGTAAAACTGCACGTATCATTACAACACAAAACATACAAAGGAGAGTCATCTGGATTTGTACCAGAAGGACAAACCATTCCCATGAACACGTCATCTTCTTTTTCACTGGAAGTGGCTTCAGCTAAAAGCAGGATAGAACACCAGGGTTAAAAACAATCCCCCCAAAATAAGCAAACCCCACCAACAGCACCCATACTTGACAGATGTTTGACATTACAAAATCCCAAAGGGATACAGAAGTTTGATTTGTCACTTTTTTGAGAAACCTTTCTGCTTGTCACATTAAAGCTATTTCTTACAGAAGCTGTTTCAAATTCCTGAGAAAAATCAAACCACTAACTCTTCCCCAGTTTTAAATTCACTGATATTCTCATCAATTCAGTGGATTACAATTTTGAAGGATTAACTAATTATTTATGGGCCATATTCTTATAAGGAATAGCCCTTGTCACACCATAATTCTAAACTGCCGAAGTTTCTCTCTAAGTTCAACTTCACAGAGTTCTCTTAAACAATTAAATAACAACATTCAAAGAGTCACAAAACATGTGGTTTGTACAGAAGTCCTTTCAGGACCAGGATATATCTTGGCAAACTGCTTTAGCATATTGGATTTTTCCCCATTCAAAGAAAGACATTCCAGGTGCTAACTTTGTGCTACTGAGAAACAGTACCTTAATCCACTGGTGTTTGTAAAGCAATGAAAAGCTGAAAAGACTACAAAGAACACAAAAGCAATAACATTCATAGTAATCTATCGTAATACACACACTACAAAAGACAGCAACATTTCCAAAACAGGCAGCAATACACACTGTTTTGGAAAGAGGCGATTAGCACCATCACCAGCTGCTCAAGCATGTGCATTTTCACCAGAAAAAGCACTGTTCACAATGTGTCTGCACACATGCCACATTTTAGAAGAAACCACACACTAATAATTACTGAAACTGACATACCTTTAGCAATTTTTTGTGCAGTTTCTAGAATTGTAATTGCAGCAGGATATGCCCGGCCACTAACAGCCGACATAAATGGTGTCATGCCTCTTGCATCCCTAGGGGAAAGAAAACAAAAGCAAACAACTTGAAAAACCACACTGAAATTTTTTGTTCTAACAGCAGGGGTAGGAACCAAATATACGAAAAACCAGCACTGCTCATCTTGTGCAAATAGAAAAACTACAGAGTGAGTAAGGTCTTCTTTAATTATTGTTCTACTTCTGTGAAATAGACGTAATTTTAAGGGATGGCAGGACACAAATGCAGCCAATATTCTAACATTCTCCATTTTAACTAATGTGCCTTTGAATAACCATTTAAAAAAGGGCTCTATGCAATACATTTCAGGTGATATAATATTACAAAGGATAATGAGAATTCGTATGGAAATCCTTACTTGGCTGACAGCAATTCTCGAAGATAAGGTTGTAAAACAACACTATCACATAGTAATTTCAGTATGAAATGAGCATTTGCCTTCCGATCCTTCGATTCCACTACAGATGGTTCAGTAGAAGGACCTGTAATGAGAAAAAAAAATTGCAGAAAAAGTTTTTCCTCAAAAAAAGAAAAAAAAAACAACTACCTATTAAAAGCAAGTAATTCAGTGTTTCACTGGGTGATTAATCAATAGCTTGACTATTCAGAGGTTTGCCGCTTTCAGCAACACTTCAGTGAAGTATGGTAAATTTCAATTCCAAATTACACTCTGAAATACAGAGAATAATCCAAATTTCATCCTGATTATCATATTTTTACATATTTTTCATTCCCCAGGTAAAAATAATTTTTTACATTAAAGACAGCACGGTGCTTCATTGACTTTCTGCACACTCGTGAAATTCTCCTTCAATCCAATCTTCATCTGTTAAGAGGCACTTTCGTATGCAGAAAGTCTGTGCAAGCCTTGGAGATCATTTTCCTTCTAAAGCATAACGAGATAAGCAGTATGTCCTCACCTGGTATTGTGGAGGTGCTAGGTCCTTGGCCGGTGCCAGTCGCTGCTGTGGTAAGAGATCCCACAGCGGGGGCCAGGATAAAATCAATGTCACCATCTTTCAGTAAACAGAACAGCAGGATGTATATCAATACATAAAAACATCCCTAACAACATGCTCTTTCTGCAGCGTCTAACACACTGCAGTGCAGCTTTTCTGCACTTAATCGGTACGCTTTCCTACCGAGGGCCCAATCCCATGATGGGTAACACACCATCACACAACACACCTCACACAAGCTCGGCATCAGCGTTAGAAAGACACGCACTGGATTTAAAAACAGTTGTTAAGTCGTCAGTAAACTTCCGAAACTACCTCCATGACATTAGGTATTTTAGTCTCATATTGAAATTTAAGTGATTCACCTTAAAAGCCAGTGGTCCTTTATTAAATCTGTCTACAGTCTAATGCCATACATGAGTAGACTTACCCGGATCCATTGCAGGAGGATCTGGAACCCAGCTGGGAGGAGCTATTGGTGGAGAAACCGGGTCCTGGTGATCGCTTGATGAAGCGCCAGCTTCATGTCTGCCCAATCCAGCAGCTCGCAAGGATCTTCTCATCATTTCCCTTAATCTCAAACTGAATACAAAACCAAGGTAAAAATACTATCTCATTTCCATTTATAATTACAACATTTTAAAGCAGAATTTCACACTGAAAAAGCAAAGCAAACTCTTCTGATCTTCATTTCTTCTTCAGTATAACAAACACTGAGCAAAGAGGTATTTTTCATTCCTGTATTCCATTTTGTTCCAACAGAACATAATGGCCTTGAAAGAAGAATCAGCTGCCAATGCATCAAGACAGATTTGAAATCAGAATGCATCCTAGTCACCACATCACTGCCTCATGCAGGCAGCAGCATCTGATGAGCTTTATTACCACTATTTGACATTCTTGTCGCCCCAAATTCATTGCCAGAGGCGTTAAGCTTGTGCAAGCATTAGCTCTTGTTGCTGTTGCTTTTTAAAATGTAATTGCAAAAAGAGGTTTATGAAAGAATAAAAATGGGGCTTGGGAAAAAAGTGTTTTGAAAGGACTTATTTAAGTTATTTAAAATGAAAGTACTACTTTGGACAGTCAGTAAACAATTTCAAGAGATTCTGTATCATCTTACTAGAGGTGGAGGAATAAGGTAAAAGCCAAATAACACAGTGTGGTACAAAGAGGTACAAACAAAGATGGGGAGTTTTGGGAGATTTTTTTTGCCCCTTTTTTTTTTTAAAATGGACTTCTTACAAGTAATGTCTCCTACAGAATGTTGGAGGGAAGCTTCAACCCTTATCTCCCATATCAAAAGGCCACAGTGATGAGGTCTGTTAACTTGGCAAAGATGAAGACATCATTTCATGTCAATGCTTTGAGTACAGAGCTAAGTAAAAAGATTGTACTATGCCCTCATCCAGAGTGCTCTGTACTGACTAGAGCTCAGTACAGACACCACCAAATTCCCATGATGTGAGCACCATCATGGAAAAAGGAAGAACAAATGCCATCAAAAACTAGGATACTGTTGGAGTCAGAAACCTCAGAGCCACCCTTATACAAAGGGCTCCCCACATGTACTATGTTGATCTCAGCATTATTTATCTGAATAAGTGACCACCTTCCACAGAAATTCCCTTCAAAGAACAGGCCCAGGAGATATTACAGTACTTCTGCAAGAATTAGTTTTCCTTGGTAAAGAACACTCAAGCCTATCCTCAAATTCCCTCTCCCCACAAAGAGAAGCACTTCTGCTTTACTACTGAGGACACAATGCCCCAGACCAAGAAAGCAGAATTAGCTTAGAAATATCCCACAACTACTTCTCACACTAGAAAATCCTTCAAAAAAAACCTCTAGAGCTCTAGTTCTGTATTTGAGGAAGTGAAATCTGACTTTAGCAATAGAGCCCATTTCTGAAGTAGACAGAAGGTAAGAATTAATAAGAGACTGGCAGTTAATACAGAAATTAGTTGCGAAGAAGGCGGCATTAGTCAGTTTACCTTCTGCTGCTTGATGATCCTGCCCGATTTCCTGGGCCATTACTTGACACAACGGAGATGGCATTTGCAATAGCCTCCACAGCAGAGAGCCTTTCGGCAAAGGTATTCCTTTCAGAGCGCTCGGCTTCTGAAAAATCAAGAAAACGCGTTCGTGCCAAAATTTCACGTGAGAAAATTCAAAGGAAGGAGTATAAAGGATGAAATGTCACTAATCCTTAAATCTTCCCTGTGTAGTTTTTATAAAGATTGACAGGGATAGAGTACATTCGTATAGAAATTTTTATTTTTACAAGTTTAACCATAATTCTGACTGGCTTTGGTTTCTAAAAGGCCATCAAGGAAGGAAATACAAGCCATCCAAATTCCAAAACAAGCTTTCAGTTTTCAGTATCATCACGAGATAAGGACCTATCACATAGCTGATTCCAAACACTCGCTGAGTCAAGGCTTCCAAAGTAAGGACAACCAAAAAAACCCAGATTACCACAAAAAAAGACAAACCCCACACTTTGCACTGAGTAGCTATGAACAGCAATGCAAAGTTGTGGGCTTGTAGTATCAAGTCTACTTCTGAGCATGCTTAGGAAAACCGTGTTATGACTATAATAAGGTATCACAATCAGTTTACATCAGAAAGAACGAGCATTTCTCCTACCATCTAAAACCCTAAGCAACCTAACATCTAAAGGTCCTAGTCATAATGAGGACTGAAGTGTGCCACGTGCTACAGAGAATACAAAAAATTGCCTAGTTGCACAGCTGCAGGCCACCTTGAAGCAGGCACCTGAATTAAAGACTTAATTTATAATTTAGATTTATTTATCCACAAGATAAACACTCACATAAATCAGTGAAGTCAGCTGTACAAGGTTTGCACAGAGTAACAGCCATTGCTTCTTCAGGAGTTACTGACAATGAAGGATTGCATAGCTACTAGACAGCACATTAGGAATCAGTACAGCCATGGATCCAGAAAGAACAGTCAGATAAGCCCCTTTTAATGTGAACTTAGCCTCTCTTTACAGGCCAGGAGAGGGGCAATCTTACTTTCAGCACAGTCAAAGTCAATTTTTGGTACAAAGGTGTATTTCTGAAAAAAAATTCCTTAAAGTGTCTCTGATGATTCCTTCGGGACATGCTATGGGTAGTGCTCACTTGCCTTTTAAAGGCTTTTCAAACTGACAGTCACCGCCCTTTGTGTGCGGATTTTCTCCACTGACAGTATGAAGATATGGGATAATGCCCCGATATTCTTTTTTAAAAAACAAAAACAAAACCAAACAAAACAGACCACAAGAATGCAGTATAAACACCTTTGAGTCCATAGAATAAGGTAATTCAATGGTGTTTATCAGCTTTTACACTGTGGTTATTCTTTAGATCTTCCTACTCAACACTAACCAAAGTAGCAAAGATCTCAGGTTTCGCTTGTTCTCAAGCGTGTGCAGGTTTCTCAGACAAAACCCCCTACTACCAGAGCAGATGACCATCAAACACTTAGCAGAATATTACTCTTGTGCCTCCTCGTTCTACACTAGTTGACCTGTAGTTGCAAATGTATTTGTGCCATACTCCTTTCTAAGATCCACTAGTTCTTTTAACTCGTGACCCATCACATGCTTCAGGAGCCCTCATGCAGGGAGTCACAGCTCTTGAGAGCGATCCCTCAAGAAATACAAACCAATTGAACTGTTCTTGGCAACACAGAGAGTTCACCTATCTTTGGTCCCACACTTCGCTGTAGCTCCATTTTCACCATTCCACTTATAGAGCTAGTATTCATTTTTGGAGACATAGCAACTGTAAATGCCCTGGCTTTAAGTGTAATTTTCTGTTCTGTTGTCTAATGAAGTCTGTCCCAATTCTCTAGAAAATGCTCAGTTTGTAGGTGTTTTGTACAGTTATCTGAAATTTAGTATCTTAACTCTTTAGTGATTACACATGCTTTGGACAGTTCTTTCGGACCTGCCTTTTCTGATATACTTTCTATTGGTGAGACTGAGGAGAGATCAAATCACCAAGAAACAGAGCAGCCTTCCCCCAGCTTTGCAGGTCTAGGGCCACTTTTCCTGCAATTTATTTATCCAACACTGTAGCAGCCATGGTCAAACTAAGCACAGGATCCGAGAACAAAAAAACACCCCTCATCCCTGCCTTCAATATTCCCTTTCCGGCACTTAAGGAGGAATCTATATGAAGAAGAGTGAAGGATCTCAGGCAGGTACAAGCTGGGATCATAGAATCATTTAGTTTGGAAGAGACCCTTGGGATCATGGAGTCCAACCATCAGCCCTACTCTACAAAGTTCTCCCCTACACCATATTCCTCAACACCACATCCAATCGACTCTTAAACAGTCAGGGATGGTGACTCCACCCCCTCCCTGGGCAGCCCATTCCACTGACTGACCACTCTTACTGGGAAGAATTTTTTCCTAATGTCCATCCTATGGGGCAGTATGTTCTGTAACTGATGAGGAACATAGTATCTGGAGTCTGACACTGCAGACTTTACTGCTAAATCAAACTTACTGTACAGTTTAACAGAGCACTGTTTAACTTGCAGACAGGAACATTAGTCACCACTAGCTCTCCAGATGATGCACAGAAAATAAGCTTATCCTAATATCCATCATTAACAGTTGCAGTGGAAGGTGAATTTGATTTGGATCTTTTAGAACAATTTTTGTGAGGGGAAAGAGAGAGGCAGAGGGGTGTTAAATGTCTATCAGGTTCGCATTTTTCATTTTTCAGAAAGTTAAATTACATCCAAATGAAGTTACTGAAAAAATGTCAAGGTTGCAAAGACAAGCACTCAAATTAGGAAAAGTCAGATTAAGTTTGCCCATGCATCCTTATTTCAGCTTCCTTGTGTGCTTAGGGTAATACAATCTTCAGTTAAACAGTTGGGGTTTGGTTCCTTGTTTGCTTGATTTTGTTTTGTTTTGTTTTGGGGTTTTTTTTGTTCCCTCTCCACCCCCTCCACAAGACCCCTGCCTCAATCAGTGCACAGGATGGACGACACACTACAGATGAAGGGTTGTACAAACGAGCAAGCTGTTAATGCCCTGCTTGCTGCAACATTCAGAAGGCACATAGTAAGGCAGCAACAGCTTGGCAGGGAGAGGGGAGAAGAACTGTCTTGTGCTTAATGCCACTGAACATCACTTTGGTGAACTGGAACCTACTTCTGGCGCATCTAACAGCACACAAAACTTCATGAAACAAGTTTTTACAGATGATTGTCATACATTTTACTCATTTCTAGACACCTAAAAGGTGCCTGACTCACAGCAATAATTAACATTCACAGAACAACTAAAAATATTATTAATCCAACTCTAGAATAGAGTGTTTTGAAATAACATCTACTCAAAAAAACATCAGGCCTTAGACTTCTCAAACAGAACCCTCAAAATTAGTTAATAGCTTTGAATACAGAAATTTTGAATTCAAGCTGTAGTACCTTCAAGAGATGAGAAAGCTGCAGCATTACCCCCATCTTGGAAACAGGGATATGAGGAACAATTAGGGTCTATAAATGACTAAAATTCAATGACAGCACCATACAAAAATCCCACAAGGAAGTTCATTCATTATTCAGTGCAGGGTTTGTATGGTGTGCAGTTAAGTAAGGAATGGGGCCACACACTGAATGATGAGGATAAAAAGAAATATTGAATAGCTACCCATTCGGTGAGCACCGTCCATCTTGTGCACTGAATGAGGTAGTCCTGTGGAAAAAATAGTATGACGGTGTAATTAAAGACCATTTCACAACGCATACCCATGTATAGCACATGGGTAAACCTAATTCTGGCATCTCCTAATTTTTGAGTGCTTGACTTAGCAACCTTATTCATACTTTTTACATAACAGTATCTAACAGACATTTTTAAATGGTGTCAGTAACTGGCATTAACAGAAAGTCATTCTTTCGCAATTCTTAATAGATGTCAACAGCAAATAGTGTTTCTTATTGGAAATATTAACATATAACACTTGAATAATATTAAATACCGTTTCTCTTAAAAGCTTACTAGTGATAATGGGGATACTAGTGACATTAAAGGTGGGAAAATACTTGTTTTGTCTAAAACTAACATGTGGATGTAGAAAGTTTGTCTTTTACAATCTATAAAAACAGCTTATTATTCTTAACTATAGAATTCTTATAAATTCTTATGGGAGTAATAAAAAGTGTTGTCTCAGCACCTTCAAAAGGCTAAGACACATCTTAGGTGATATATTTTAAAGATACCCATATATGAGGAATGTAGCATTTATTTCAAATGTTCTTGAAAATGCATAAAAAGTTTCTTTTCCAAGTATTTTCATGATATTGTTGAGCTCACCCTCTTCCTCTTTTGTTTCTTTGTTGCTGGTTGGAAAGCATACAGACACACAAGCATGCAGAATATTGCGGTTTCCATCACATCTATGGCCCAGGAACGTCTGGAGCATTTGTGGATTCTGATCCAAGACAACTGCTTGTTCAAGATTCATCAGGTATTGTCTGCAAGCCTCATAGTCACATCGGAGAATGTGCTGCATTAAAGTTTGTTTCTGTACACAAAAGAATATAATATTTTAACAATTTAATATACAAAAGGCAGGCATACAAGTTTCCTAAGAACTTCTAATTTTCCTTTTTTTTAATGAAAAAAAAAGTCTAAATCTAGGACAGTGGCTTGAAGTCAGAGCAGGAACCATTGAGAAAACGCATCATCTCAATTATAGCACTGTTAAAAACAGAAACCAGCGTGCACTGAGGCACAGGCAAGTAAAAGGAAAGGAGAGGCTTAAGCAGCAGAAGCTACCAGGCCCACAAAGTATGCCTTTGGCTCCATAGCTCAGTCCTTAGGACAGGTTACTTCCGTTTCATGGCTGCATGTGGGAAAAGCGGTACAACTGAAAAAACTATGGAGTCTGCATCAACTCTCTTATGTACTTGTTTTATGCAAGTGATATACGTGCTGAGACTTGAACGGATAGAAGCCATTGAAGGTCAGGGAGGCTCACCCCATACAGAAACAAGCTTTTCCACAGTGATGGAATACTCCACTGTGAAATCACTCTCAGGCTGTCAGGTATGCAATACCTCCTGGTGGCAGCCCAGCACACAGCAGATCCAACTAAACTGCACCCAGTGACCGACGGGCTGACCCAAGTGTGATGCTGAAATTCACAGTAGAGCTATTCACACAGCACCATAGACGAGTATGGAACTCTACAGGCAATTCAAGTGAAAAAAAATCTTCACTTGACTCATAATTTCCTAATGCATAGACCAAACATACGGTTAAAAAGTGAAAAAGAAAAATTCTGCATGCACAAGACATGTTGATGGATCCCTCAGTAAAAATATGCACCCATAAACCAAATAAAATCGTACAGTGGCAGTACACGTAAAAAGGCAACAGTTTTAAAAGTAAAGTCTAAGAAGTATTACTAGTTAAAAGCATGATACAGAAGCAATGCACCCCCAAAATGCATCTTTGATTTCACTACGTAAATTTGTTTGAGCTTTCACGATTACAAGAGAATCTGCTGAAATCAGTTTCTTTGAAATAGTGAAAATACAAATTGATATCTAAACACAAACCTGTTTTAAGTGTAACTTTCTAAAAGCAAGAGGAAAAAAAAAGTATAGAATTCTGTAGTAAATAAATTCTTTTACCTCAACAGCCATAATGATAATAGCAGCTTTCTTTTTGATGGTCGAGTTAGCGGGAAGATTTGTTAAGGAATGAACGCCCATTCCAAGACTACTGATAGGTGGAAGATCAAGCCAGTCAGGGTCTCGTATCCCACCCATACAATCTTTTGCCATTGGATAGATTGTACCATTTCCATCTCTAAGAATAATAGGAGATTCCTACATTTTGGGGGAAAAAGAAATTAACAATAAGTCACCACAATTTAGAAATTTTATCCTTCTCAAAAGGTCCAGTTCTGCTCGAGTGTCAACAAGAGCTGTTTATGTAAAATTCTCATTTCTGCCACTGCCTCCTGTCATTACAAGTGCTGCAGCAAAAGTTATCAGATGC
The DNA here is from genome assembly GCA_013400555.1 of Jacana jacana. Lineage (NCBI taxonomy): Eukaryota > Metazoa > Chordata > Aves > Charadriiformes > Jacanidae > Jacana > Jacana jacana. The sequence goes on along the minus strand of VZTM01017251.1, from coordinate 2,105 downwards.
CCTTTCTCTAATGCCTGAAACACGCCCAACACAGTACATACTACTGGAAGTATCTTTATGATACACATTCATCACAGAACATTACTGATGAAACGTGTAGTACCTATACTTTTAGCTTACTTGGATGTTCCAGAGAAAGCTGAATATATAGAAATTAAATATTAAAATTCAATTCTTTTGCCAAACATGTTTCCTTCAATTATCCTAAGCAAAGCACATCTTGTCTGTGGAAATCACTAAAATGGTTCTGGTGTTTTTTTCTCAGCCCTCCTCACAGATGCCTGCACAGGGTAATCAACCAGGTAAAATAAGATACTTGATATTGGGTAGTAGAAAGAGTTGCACAAAACCTTGATATATCATTTTTAGTATCAAATACAGATATTTTTTTTTTAACATTTCCATTTATTTTCAAAAGCGGATTTTCATGTTACCTGATTCCAAAACATAGCCAGATAACAAGCTTACACTAACACAGGAACTACTCTGTCAGCTTTCCCCCCTTTTTTACTTTTTATTGAAGGCAGAATTTGAGTAAGATTACTGAGGTGCCTAAGTGAGTTAGATTGCTATTCCCCTTGGGCCTTCACTATGTTCATGGTAGCAGCAAGTCTCTCATAACCCGTTTGAAGAACGCTTTCTTGGCAAGTGTGTGGAAAAGTGTTACAAAAGACTGTACCGTCCCGTTCAGCGCTAACAGAAGCGACGTGCAGTGAGGTTAAATGACCGAGACACAAAACTACAAACCTGTCCAGCTGTAAAAATAGCAACACTTCTCTCGTTCTGACCCAGGAACGCAATGCTGCTTGTAGGGAAATTATTCTCCTGTTCAGCTTTTCCTGTGGCAAGGTCAAATATACAGTATCGAACCCAGTTCCCAGTCTTCAGAACAGCGTGCACTCCTTTGGAGACACACAAAGAGACGTTACTGTCTTTTACTGACGGCATCCAGTAAAAGAACTCTTAACTAACGCACTTTCAAGGAATTACTAAGTATCAATGGAAACACCTGTTTGTTAGTTTGACAGTGGTTTTCCACTAGGAAGCAAGACAGGTAATAAAGGATCTAACAGAGCATCTTACAGGGTAAGTCCTACTTACCTTTTGAATCTACATTTACTGCTAGGATCTCTGTTTTTTCAGGAATACACAGCTTTTTAGGTGTCCTTTGGAAACAGTCAGGAACTTTTGGAGTTCCACCAGTTTTTACAACCTGAAAACATACATAAAATTTTAAGATGTAATTAAGCCCACAGTGCTGACATTTCAGAATACCAATTGTTTTCTCAAACATTTCACAAAGACATACCTGCAGTTCATCTATTCTGAGCAGCCTGCAGTCTTGGAGAAGAGAAGAAGGATCAGGATCTGAATTAGAACTGCTCTGACAGTTTGCATTACTGGAGGTGCCTGGAAATTTCACAGCAACATAAGCACCATCCACTTTTAGCACCTACAACCAGAAGACATTAGAGCTTTACCAAAAGCTTTAAAAAGAAAACGTTTAGGTTTATTTGCTTCAAAATAAACCAGAATTTAATCAGGAAAAGAAAAAGTTACAATATAGTCAGTGATAAAATCTTATAACTCTTGGTCATTAACCTTGTTGTTTTGCTAAATTACCAAAATCTTAAAAACTTGCATCTCTTAATGACTTCGTAGGCATCCTGAATCAGGTCAAAGGTCCTCCCATTTCAACATCTTATGCCCAACAAGAGCCAAGACAAACACACTAGAGAAGCTCCTGCTGATACTTCCCTCGTATCTTTCCAGCTTCCACCTACTGAAAA
>VZTM01017241.1:0-31560 GCA_013400555.1 Jacana jacana | reverse complement strand
GGTGGGCTGGCGCGGGCAGGAGCTGCGGATGCCTCTGTCTCCCGGGGTGTCTTCCGATGTCCCCCGGTCCCTCGGCGGGAGGGAGGGAGGGAGAAGTGGCGAGGAGACCGCATTCAGGAAGAAAACTCTGCGCTTCCTCTTCGTGTCAGCCCTTCCGAGCCGGTCGGGCAGCGGGGGATATGCCCTGCGTGGAGCTGTCAGCGGGAGCCGGGGGCGGCAGCGCTCGCTCGGTGGCTTAACGGCAGCTGGGATGTTGGCCTCGGCTCGGTGAGCACCTGGAGGCAGGCGGCGGCGGAGCTCGGAGCCTTCCTTGAACTGAAGAAGCTCAGCTGGGCTGCGGCCAGGCAACTGACTGAGATCTCCCGGGTCTGGGGATGTCTTTCTTCAATCTCTCCAAACGTGCGATGCTGATTCCCTCTTGCCCCCTCCGCACCCTGTTCTGGGTGCCCCTAAATTATCTCCCTACACTTCTAAAGGGGGCTGATTTATGTAAAGGTTTAGGCTCATCCAAGTATCTCTTCACATACAAGATGGGTTTCATAAATAGCAAATGTAGTCTTACCTTTTTTCCCTGTTACAACATGCTACTTTGCTTCTTTTTAAATGAAATCGCTTGTAAGAAGTGAGGCAGCCTATCTTAGAAATACAAGATTTGGTGTCTGTAGTCAGCAGCAGTAAGTTGTGAAGAGGACCAGATCCTAGCCACCGCACTGGTACAAGAATCATAGCATGGTTTTGATCAGAAGAGACCTTAAACAGCACCGAGTTCCAGCCCCCCATCACCGGCAGGGACACCTTCTACTAGACTAGGTTGTTCAAAGCCCCATCCAGCCTGGCCTTACACACTTTGAGTTTTGTCTGGCCTGGAAGTCAGAGGAGCTATTTCTACGAATAGACCCACTTCTTCAGTGGAGAGTGCCTAGGATGTGACACTGGAGTTCATGGAAGCTTGCTGGAGTGCGTAAACTTTGCAGTGGGAAAGCACGATGGGAGGAGACGCTGGTAGCTTAATACATGCTTATTTGTGAGGCTTTCCAAGTCTATATACAGATTGAACCCTGTGTTGAGAACCACACGGCCAACCTTTGAACTTTAGTCAGGTTGCGGCAGCGCTTCCCGGGTGCAGAGATCATCGTGCAGTTTGCGGGTGTTAATAGTTGAAGAGTTCATGTTAGGTTGCTCCCTTGTAATTAGGAGACATAACAACAGTGTGATTGCTGTAAAAACATTATTTGTTAGTTTGCTGCTGTGTCACAACTTGGTAGTTATGAAAGAGTAATGCTGTGTTACTGCTACAGAACTTTTCTTCCAGCAAGGGACTGGCTGTGGTTCTGTGTTTCCAGAAACAATAGTGTGTCTGAATGGGATTTTTTAAATAGTAGTATATGCTTTGAGAGATTGTGTATGTTTGTGTCTTAATTGTATATGGTCTGACGTAATTGCTAAAGTTTGCTTAAGAGATTGCTGTCTGTCTGAAAGCTCTTCATTATTGCATAAAAGGGACTGCATATGAGGATGGGGGGAATACGCTTGAACGTTTACACTTCCCATTTTATGTGCATGTAGGTTGTTCATGCAAGTTAGTTGTAGAAGTGCAATTGAGCAAGAAGAGCTATGGTTATAATTTGATGTGCAGCTGAACACTTGAGCCAGACCAAGAAAAAATCTAAAACAAAACAACAACAAAAACCAACCCAGAAATTGATTATTGGTGTTGTAAGTAATGTATAGGTAGTAAGCAGGGATAAGTTAAGTTGTCCCATGGACTGAAAATATAGAAATAGATACACTATCACGTTTCCTGCATTCTAGAATTTCAGGTGTTGAAATGTGGAGTATATATGAAATGTAGGGCTTGGCTCTTTGATTTGCAAATATTTTCTTACCCTGCTTGACCCACTAGTCAGCTGATTGACATACTACTTTTGTGAATAAATAAGCTGCAGAACTGGACCCATCATGCAAGAACTCCAAGTACACTGACAGATTAAACTTTTTTCCCCCAGTGCATAGTTGCAATATCACATGATGTTTCATGTCATATCCAGTGTTACTACCTATGTTTGAGGATTTTAGGGTTGAAATAATTTTATGTGGCATATTTGTTATGTCACTAGATCAAGCCTTCTGTGTCTTTAGTACTGGATGTGTAGAATATGTCTAAATTCTCCATTTTTATTTTCTGATGTGATTACAGTTGTACAGTGAAATTCATAGCCTATCTGGAGTCCAAAGCATACATTTCATGCTTGTACAGTTGTAAATCCAAAGCATGCAGTTAAATGTTTGCAAAAATTGGTCGTATAATTTTAAAAATTGAGTTCTGTGATGAAAATTCTGAAGTGTGACAACACAAGAATGGACTGTGCTGTCAAAATCAAAGGATTCATTAAGGAAAATATTCAAATTGAAAGGAAAGGTATTTTTTTTTTTCATAGGAATCATACTGTATCCAGTAGTTGGAAGTTAATGGAACTTTTTTCTATCTGGTAATTCTTCCTTTCTCCCTTATTTGGGTTACTGTTTGTGTGTCTCAAAGATATCTTGTTTGGTTTTTTGCCTTTTTATTTTTTTTTTAATGCTGTTTATCAGCAATACAGCACTAAGCAATGTTTCTTGTTGGTTGGTATGTACTTTCAGAAGACTACGGGAGTATGCTGCTTGCAGAGGCTCTACTGGAAGAATGTTTGAAGGAAAACTTTGCCAAACTGAAAGACTCCATTCCACTGATAGAGAAGAATGAGCCAAACCTGAGTGAAGCTAAACAGTATCTTACCAATATCTTAAGTAGAGGAAAACTACGAGTAAGTGGGTTGTAATTTCTTCCAACCGGATGCTTCTTTCATATGGTTATTAAGCTGTTACAAGGTGTTGGTGTTGCCTCTCCGTGTTCCTGTATGTACTGTGCTGTATTATAGGTATTACCTATGGAATGGTAACACAGTACAGCTCTGTGGTGTCTTCTGCTGAGACGTTTGCTTCTTCATATGCAAATGAATTATGTGGTACAAGTATATGTCCTGTTTTATTATTTGTTAGAAAAAAGCAGGATGGTTAGGAATTCTCTGGAGTGGTGGGGTATGGCCACATAACGGTGCTGTCAGGCGAGCACAACTGAGTGACTGACTGCTGCTCCTTGTCTGAAGGAATACGTGCACCTAATCAGCCCCGGATCAGAGGTAAAATGTGCCACAAGCTGCTGTCAGGCACATAAGTTTGTGGTGTGAGTCCAGGATTACAGTTTTGCTTTCAGTCTCTGCCAGAAAAGTTATGCTTTTATTTTATTTTGTGGTCTGGGTGGTTGGTAGTTGCTTGTCGACTCAGCTGCAGAGCTTTAAGAGTGTTTTAACATTCTGCCTTGATGGCTGCTGCTGTATTGGTGTCCTTGGACACACAGGAGCATAACTGGTTTTAAAAAGATGATCAATTACAGCAGTCTGTTCTAGATTTCTATTACTTTTGGTTCTGAAATTTACAATCTAGTAGGCTTGGAAGTGTATGTTATACTTTTATCGTGTTAATTTCCAGGGCGCAAGTGTGTAGTGGCTTTTCTGGAGGAGTTCCTTGTTCTTAACTTCTTGAAACTCAGTGTATTTAAAAAGTGAAAAGGAGTGAGGAGGGAGGGGGAATCATTCCAACCCTCTTTCTTTATAATTTAGCCCCAGTAAGAGTCAGAACCACTGAATCCTTCCAGGTTTTGGTGCTAAGTTTGGCTGCATGAATTGCCATTACTGTTTCTTCATTAGTGGTGATTTGGCTACTCATGCAGCATTGACCTTGCATTGACTGCATGTATTTAAAAAACAAAAAAAAGCTTAGGAACTTTTTAATGCTTTCCATAGCATAAAAATTGTCTAAAAGGATGTATTTTACTGAGATTTTTTTGTTACAGGTTTGTATGCATGTTTTCAATCCTTAAGAAACAAAAACAATCTTAGAAATTGCAGGCATGCCTTCTGCTTTTCTAGTGTTGCCTGAAAATTCTTTGATAACTTAAGAAAATCTGGGAGCTTTAACACTGTATAATTAAATGTACAAAGAAGAGGGGAGCACTCAACTAAAAAGTCATAATTTCTGCTTAGTTTAAAAGCAGGGGATTTTCTTGCTGTGTACATAGACAGTTCTGGCAATGCCAAGCTTTTGTGTGCTGTCTGTGGCTGGTGAATCAATAGAGTAGGTCACCTAAAAGCAAAGAGGTGGCTTGTAAGCTGTGTATTTCCAGAGTCTGATCTTTGTCCGCTCCTGTCATCAGCAGTACCCTAAGATCTCTAGATGCTTAAACGCTTCCAACTCTGGTCTGTGGGGTTAGCAATGTTGAGGGGAAAGGATTATGAATCTGCTTAATTTGTTCTGAAGTACCTCATTCTTGTTGTCCGGAATTTTACCATTTAAACACTTTTTCCTCTTGTTGCTCCATTTCAGCCTAAGTATATGACAGAAACTATGCTGATCCTAGGAAAGCTTCATTATGTGGAGGGATCCTACAGAGATGCCATCAGCATGTATGCAAGAGCAGGAATTGATGACCTCTCAACCAAAGATGAACCTCTGTATATGCTGCGTTTGGTAACTGAAGCCTTTGTTATTAAAGGTAAAGGACCACATACACATATTTGAAGTAAACTGTGTTTAGCTTAAAGTTGAAGGTATTTCTCCAAGTGATTTGACTGCAGCAGAGTTAGGGCAATGTGTTATGCTTTAGAAAATCCTACTGGGTATGGTTTTCATAGTTTATACTTAAAGGCATTATGGAGTTGTAGTCCATGGTTTTTAAACTTGGCTGGCTTGTAAAAAAAAATAAAAAATTGAAATTGGAAATCTTGCAGCAACTGTTGGCTGTACGTCAGCAACACAGTTGAGCTTGTGCATCCATTTGGGGAAAATCTTAATCAAGCACTCAGCTGAATTGGGGCCTATGCTTTCCTCTAGAAATAGTTTACCTACTTGTAAATTTTAATGATTTCTGTAAATTAAGCGAAGACTATGTTTCCAAGTTTTAAACTCTGGACTAACAGAATATGTGCTTTCAAAGCAGGTAGTATATTTTTGCAATGCATGTCACACAGTATCAGACCTTATGTACAAACAGGAATCTCTCCTCCCCCTTGTAATTCTACAGATGTTGCAGCGCTTGAGAGATCCTAACAAAAGCTGCCTGTACGAGTAGTGAAATGGCATTTCTTTTTTGAGTGGGGGAAAGGAAGACCCTAGTCAGTTTTTGACTTGGGGGGAAAAAAGATCAGTAATCTTCTCCTTCATTTGCTTTCAGTTCCTTTATAAATGTTGCTCAAGTACTGCTACCTATCTACTGCTTTCTACTCTTTTCAGCATGTCCACCAGCTAATTAGGTGAATGAGAACTCTGATGATCAGATACCTTCAACTGGTATGTAAAAGAGTGAAACCAAATCAAACCAAAATACTGTTTGACTGGGCTGCTAGTATTGCTGATAATAATTTGAATGTTTCATGATCTCACATGGTCATTCAGCTTTTTTGAAAACCTATTTGTGATGCTTTGCCTGCTTTGATTTTTGTTTTCCGTGGCACTGATTGAATCTGCTTCATTAACGAGCTTTTGTGGAGTAGGACTAAATTACCTGTAACTTTCACTAACACTTGTATGGTATAAAGGAGTGAATAACTGCCAGTGTGTTTCATAGCTGTGTATTTGAGAGCATCTATTGGTGTACTCCAGAGTCTGAAGGAGATGTGCTATCTTTACTGGGAACTGGTTAAGGCCCTTGGTGAGGTGTGAGCATAATGAGAAGGGACGAACACTGATGGAATAACACTGTTCCTGTGAGGCCTCTCCTATGCTATTGACTACCTCACGTACATGTGAAAATACTGGGGGTGAGGCATTTGCCTCAGAGGGTCAGGCCACAAATTTTTTTTCCCGTTTCGTATGGAACATAATTATTGTTTCCCCTGTATTTGTGTGTATACCATAAGGAGCCCCTGCCATTGCAGAAGAACCTCTGTGCTGTTCCTGTTCCACAGTTTTTATCCTCCATTATTGTTATATTTGGATAAGCCAAGATATCAAGGGTACAGTAGGTCACTCAGTATTCTGCTGAAGTTTCTGACAGAGAAAAGTCCAGCAGAGTGAAGCTTGTTCAGCTGAGTTTTGAGAGGACACGTATTGCTAGGATCACTGTTCCCCTATGCCGTGTGCTCAACCTCCCAGTCTGAGAGAAAAAAAGCTCTTAAAAGTTTGTACAGATAACTATGGCAATAGCAGTGTGAATTTAAATTTATGTTTCAAAACATGTCTGTCCAGGCTACCTCTGCAAGGCAAGTAACAGCACAGAGTTGAATTGTTTAAAATTCATTTATACTATTTATGCTAGAGATTTTTCTTATTCCCCTTTTGTCATTTGGTATCTCTGTAGAAATTCTGTTGATCCATACCATATTATTGCCTTTGGTTGAACTACTGGTTGTTCATGCAAGCTGAAACCTTTTTTAAAGATGCTCTTGATTTGTAGTAAAATTTTTGCAGGGATCATTTAGACAACAACCTAGAGAAGCCACATTCTTGTCTTTATTTCTGGGCAGAGTTTAGGTTCCCCACTTAATTTCTTACTTGGATTGTCAGTAATGGGAAAAGGAGTGGGTTTATTAGCATATCCCTGCTCATACATAGTGTTTGGTTAAACACTAGAACTTTGTATTGCTTTTTAGTATGAACCTGAAGCCACCTTGGTTTTGAGTAGTCAGTACTGCTAGGTTGTGCCTGTATGTGGAATGTCAGTGTAAGTTCTCAAGCACTCCAGATCATGCTGGAAAGGTCATGGAAGAAAGAAGAGTCTAATCAAAGGCACTCACACTTACCCTTACTGTTGGAAACAAACAAAAATGTAATGAGAAAGTTATGGGATACGCTGGGGGCAGAAATGAAATGCAAACCAGCAAAACTTTTCTGGAACACTGAAGGTTGGACATTGAGCTAAACCTCTGGGATATTCCTTTGAAGGTCCATAGCATGTAGTAGGTTCATATTATGGTAAAAAGCAATATAGATTTTATATTTTTGTGACTGGGCTGCAGAAGCTGAACAAGGAAGAAATTTCTTGCTTGTCCTGCTCGGTAGACTTCCACCCAAAGGTGAGTATCAAGCAGTAAACATTGAAGGTACTTATAAGCACGGGGACTTGAGCAGTTGACAAGTCACGGGAGAAATGGCACAGAGGACTCCAGCAGTTTCTCAATTGACTGCTTCTGTGTGTTCTGTTTCTAAATCCCCATGTTGTGAGGTCAGAAATTCTGTGGCCAGTGTGGGTGGAGCTCTGACAACAGTTTAATTTTTCACAATGAGTAATTTTAACCCGTTATAGTTAGTTAATAGATGGTTGCTCTGTACTTGCTTCCTTCCTCCCCATCCTCCGTGAAGTTAATTCTGCTCGGTTCAAAGTAGGGCAGGTAATCTCTGATGCAAGCAGTTCTTTCTGTTGCATAAAATGGTATTGAGTAAGCGAACTTGCTCTCATTTGGCTTCTAAATCACTTGAGACATGTCATGGCTTCATTATCTGGCATCATCCATTAGAAACAAGCAAGCAACAAAGACTTCAGAAAAACGTGTAACTGCTGGAGCCTGTTGGTTTCCCTCTGGCTGTGCTTCCTGCAGAAGCCTTGCAGAGATCTCTGATGCCAATGGATAAATCTTCCTGGTAGCAGGATGGGTCACAACCCGTCTCAAAGCAAAGTATAGCTCTAGCCAGCGCTTCAGCATACCTAAATTCAGAGTTTGTAGAAAGGCTCCTATGTTGCAATGTTTGTTGCACAGCCTTCCTTGCTGCGCTGAGTGAGAGTGTGTCAAGAACTAAAGGAAGCTTTTGCCAGCCTGAGCAATGAAGGCTTAGGCAGGTCTGATGTGATGTGCAGGTCCTGGGTTTTTTTAAGGAGTGAGAGTGCCTTTGTTTTGCTGCAGTGCTTGTGGTCAGGATTTGTGGCATCAGAGGTGCTGCAAGGTGAGTCAACCCTGTGCGGAGGAGCTCCCTGTATTGATTGAACCAGCTGTCAGGCCAGGCACTGGACTTCTTCCACCTGGAGAGGGGTAGCCCAGAGATAGGTAGCTATCTAAATCTGTGCAATGATGACACAGCATTGCAAGTGGTGTCTAGCTGGTTTTCTAGTGAGTCAAAGCTTTAACAGTCCCACTGCCTCTTCCTCCTTTTCTGCCAGTCCATTCTGCAGTAATGTTTGTATTGCTATTGGCCATTTTTAGCTCAGGGTGGGTTTAACTTGTGCAGCTCCAGTCTGAACTCTGTACAAGCAGAAGCTGGCAGATCTGGGGTGATTCATCACCTCTTCAAATGACTTCTGACACAGATGAAGCACATGGTATTGTACAATACAGCCTCTTCTTTGGTGACTGAGAGGACGCTGTGCACTAACTTTTTTGTGGATGTCTCTATGTAAGTGAGATATATTTCATGTATTGGAAAACTGCAGTGTGATCCCAGCTTTTTTAGACCTTAGAAAAATCCATGTGGAAGAGAACAAAGCAATGCTGTGTCTGTAAGAAGCCTTGATCACAGGCTGTTAAAAGTCCAACCACAAGTCACACATCCAAGGAAAAGAGACTTTGATAGTTCAATGGCTCTGGGAAGTCTTTATTTTGTTGTCGAACCTATTTGAGTCATTTAAAGCTGTTTAAGATCTGTAGTATGACACCTCTGAGAACCTGTAAGATCATGAGAAACTGATGGATTGAGCTGGTGGTCTTTATGAGCCCCCCTAAGAGCTGTGAATGCTGTTGCTGAATGCAAAGACCTGAATCCACCACATGAGGGTTTTTCCTGAACTTGATTATGCTGAACAGTCTGGAGTCTGCATCCAGAGTTCTGAGTTCAGTCCAGCTCTTTGTGGGTTTTCAGGGGTTTTTGTTTGTTCTTTTTTTAGGACAAACTGCTGATCTTACTTGTTTTCCTGTTTCTCTTATGGTTGTATTTTTTAAAACCTCAATGATAATGAGGTCAGTATTGCTTGGAAATAGGTTGTTTTGCTCTTTCCCCCTGTGAAATCTTTGTCTTGAGTTTGTAATACTGGAAGTGGTTGTTTGGAGGTTACAGCGGTGAAAGGGAAATAGTGATAGCACACACAGATAATAAACAGAAAATCTGACCTTTTACTGAGCTTATTTGAAAACTACCTGCTTCGTTTTAATCATGATTTTAAATTGATTAACTGAAATCTTGAAAATTTAGTAATTTATTTTAAAACCTCCTTTTGTGCTTGTGCTGCTTAGTTAATTTCTTATTTTGTTGGTTTGCAGAACTATTAAAAACATGTAGGTTTGCATTCATTAAACATGTCTGGTATTAAAGCTGTTAATTCTAACTAATTGAGGGATGTATCGCCCAGTTGTTCACACACTTCATTGGAGTCTTTAATTTTGACATTTACTTGTGTGTCATTCATTTTCTAATATGGTTTTCCACAGGATGATTAATTTCCTAGCTGAGAGTTATATTTGGCTGCATTTGAATAAAACATACAGTTAGAAGTAGCTTTGTTGCAAAGCTAACTTCTTATAAATCTAGGTTTTCCTTTTATCTTTAAAGAAAATAACTTCAGTTAAACAAGTGAAATTGCACTTGCTTACAGACACTGTTTTAACTCAGTACTCCTGCTAAGTGTTACAACTTTTAAATTTCTTGTCATGTGTGTATTTTATTTTTTTTAATTCATAGATTTAAATGGGGAAAAGTAAGCTTTCCTGTTGGGTTTTCTTTAGGCTTCTTTGGGTCATCAGCTTTGAAAAGCTAATCATTGAAGTAAAATAGTGGAGAGAACGGAAAGGGAGAAAATGTGGATTGTTGTCTTTTTCTTTGTTTTTTTGTCCTCCCTGGAAGAAAGTGCTTTTATTTTAAAGACTCATTTCTGTACTTCGTCAAACTCTTATTTCAGATCCTAAACCACTAACTTCTCCAGTTTAGGTTTGGTGTTTAAGTTTTTTTTTTATTAAATGCTACCAATTCCATAGTGCAAGGATATATTCCGTACAAACGATGTTAATGGGTTGTTGTGTGCTATAGGCTTAATTTAAGCAGCCTTACTTTTAATTATGTGCTTCTGAAAACAGAATTTTGAGTTAGCTTCTCTGGGATAAGATTTTTGACCACTTAGTTTTTGATGAAGGAGATGGCATTATCTAACTATTGAGTTTGCTGGATCACAGACTGTATGGAAGGATTCGGAGTGCCAGCAGTATAACGTTTTGAAGTACATATAAAGTGAGTTTGGAAACATTGTGTACTTTTGTAGGCTCATAATTCATTTAATAATCTTCTTTTGAAATGAATTTACTCTTTTAACTTCTCTGTGCAGGAAGCCTTTTTAGTTCAAGTCATGTTTTATAATCCTGTTAACAGGCTATATGTGCACTTCCTGAAGCTGCTCCACATTTCAGAGGGCCTAACATTTTGCAAAGTGCATTCTCCTTTTTTCCAGATGGGCATTTGGAATACTATTCTGAGCATTTGGAATACTATTCTGCCTCTTAGATACCAAAAAAAGCCTTCCTGTGGCTATGCACATTCTTGTGCTTGTGATCTTTTGCATAGGTTGATTTTAAGAGTTCTTGAAGCTCTCTAAGAAAAACTTTGCTGTAATAACTAAAAAGAGACAGTGTGCAGAGGCCCTATTATGTAATGGCATACCCTGCCTTGTTGACTGAGACAAGTATAAGAAATAGATTTTTAGAAGGTGGATGGTTTTTTTTTCCATGTTCAAATAAATAATTTTCTTTAGGTCCTCTTGGCACTAATGGGGGGAAGTAAAAGCACGTTATAATTGCACCTGTCAAGATAAAGATGATCCATGTCTGTATTATTGTTCACTAGCCACGTGACTATAAGGAAAATATTCAGATCTACTAGTGGTAAAAAAGAAGAGGGAACCCAGATCTTCCTCCCCTTCTTCCAGCACAACTGACTTTCCCCTAAAAAGCTGAGTTTTCATCCTGCCTGCTACTACTGACTGATGGGGGGGCAACACACTACAAAGTACCCATTTAGCAAAAACAGCACCAGGTTGTTAGGGGCAGGGAAAAATCCCAAGAGCCTGAATTCTCTCCCTACATCTCCCCATTAGTTAGTTAATCATTAGTCCTTGTTAGTATCAATTACGTTGTTTAGGCACCGTTGACATCATGGTGGGCTCCTTACTGTAGGCTCCTACTTGAGAGTCTAGATCTTCTCTACCATTATCATCCAATTTAGACCAGAAGAGTTGTTCCTTTAAAGAGTGCTGACTTTGCTGGGGCTTCAATTCACTACTGTCTGGAACCTGCTCACCTTGGAAGTGACAGTGCTGGCCAAGGCACTTGAATTCCCTGTAGTGTCCAGGAGAATAGCAAAGACTTTTCTAAAGACAACACCAGGGTTTCTCATAGTCTTTGGGAAAGTTTGTTGATTGTGATGAGCCAGAATTATGCAGGGCACAAAGTTAAGAAGAGACAAATCAGAGGTTTGGGCGAAAGTTGTAGGAAGAATCATCCAAAACTTTGCTTTAACCTTTTTTGTGCAAATATATTACTTTTGTGTGGTAATGGGCTTCATGAGGATGATTGACACTCTACAATATGAAGCTGTTGTAACATAGATACTGCTTTTGAAACAATATACTGGCTTGTGGTAGTCTCCTCTTGGTCTTTAACTGCTGTTTCTTCTACTGGCAGTTACTCAGTGTGGTACTTTTGGCAGTATTTTCAGCTGCTGCTGTGATGAAGTCAAACTGCAATGGAAGAAAAAAATTGTTTTCTTTTTCATTATTTTTAAAATAATGAAAAGGGGCAGGATACAAATTCCTTTATGTTGGAATCCTTCCATGATGACTAAAAATGGCTGAAATTCATATCTCTGAGCATTGAGATCTGTGGGAGGTAGGTTCCTTTAAGCAGAGCCTAAATAATAAAACTGTTTTTCTTGGCTGACCATTAAGAAAACTGAGTCCCAGCCACACGGATGTATACTGCAATATGACATTAAAAACTGAGTAATTGAGGGTAAGGCATTTTGTTGGCAGAACTTGTTTTCACTTTTGCTTGACTAAAACTGTGTCTTTTAAATGTTAATCCACATTGGAGAGAGAGACGTTCTATACCTGGTATGCACTTCAAAGTGCTTGTGTTCACAATTCTGCCAGCTTGACAGGAAGCATGCTGTTTATTTATGTTGGCATCAGAGTACCTGTCTAAAAAGGCATGCTGATGCCTTGATAAAAGGGCCCGGTATTTGTATCTCTTCTGTGGGTTTTCAGCATAGAAATTTATGAGTTTGGCATTACTCTTGTCTCACGTTGTGACAGTGATGACTTTGAAACTGTTGCGTGTTGGGGAATTGTGTGCCGTAGTCCCGCTGCTTTTGAGCTCTGATGTGAAAGAGTAGCCAGGCCCAGCCTTGGCATTCTTGGTGTTCTCAGCCTTCCTGTGGCAGCTGGGGAAGCAGGTTTCACTGCAAAGCTCCGTGAGTTGGGTAAGGTAGTTTACTTTTGTCTGTTTGTATTTTAGAAGTGGCTTGTTTGGCACAATCTGTTATGCACTAATGCAACGTGGGTGTGATTTGACACTTCTGAGGAAAGCTAGCTGCAGGCCACTAAATGCAAATAACTGAACTTTGGAAAGTAGAAGAAGGAAATAATTTCTTGTTTCTTCTTGTTAATGAGATTTTGTTTCTGTGACTGTAGAGTTTTCTTAGTCTTCCACTACCTTCTCCACATGCAATTGCGGGTGTTTGTTGTACAAGTGCACAAAGCCTTGTCCACCTCCTGCACTGTACTTTAGTTCTCTAAAGCTGTGGGGTCAGCAGATACAAGAGTAGTTTCACATGCTTTTCTGAGGAAACAGAACAAAGAATGCACAATGTTTGTGTGAGACAACATCATATTTTCACTAAAAGAAAACAAATACAAATGTACTCTCAGCCTAAAGTAGGGGTGGCACTTAACTGGCTATGATGCTGTCCCCATGCTGGGGCAGTGTTGTGTAGTATAGTGTGTGTCCAGTGGCGATGGGAAGATTTCCATGTGCTCGTTTACCTTGGAGTAAGCTCTGAATGTCACTGACCATCTTTTACGTTACAGGGCAACAAACCTGTTAGTCCCCACTATGCCTGTTTAAAAAAAACACAAACTAGAATTGGCTTGAGTGCTTGATATGATACAAATCAGCATTGTAAAATCTGAATTACACTCCTATCTTTTCCTTCCACCTCCCAAAGTACACATGAAGGTGTTTACATGGGGGGGTACTCTGGTTCAGTGACTGTGACTGCAGCTAGAAGAGAATTTTCTCACTGTTGATGCTGCCTGGCAGCGATGCAGATGAACTCAAGCTGAATAAATCTCAATACCTGGTCATCAGCACTATCTCTCTGCTTTTTGCCACATCCACTTTTAATTTTTTTTTCTCATCTACTTCTGCCTGTTGTATTTAGATCAGGGAAAAAATGTAATTCTTACAGCATGCTGTGGAAGTTTATGACTATGGATGGTGTTGACAAAGTCATTTAGATGTGGGACTGTAAGAGATTGCCATTCTCCCCTGTGTTTGCTATGCCAAATAGCATCACTCCAGCAGAGGTACCTCCTTGACTGCTATCAGCTATATCATGGAATGGAGGTGACCTCTTGTACCAGGACAACAAACACATTCTAGCAGTGGTCCCCAAAGTGGGGTGCATGTGCCTTGAGGGCTGTGCAAGAGGATCCACTGGGGTGCAGGAGAAAATAATGGAGCTTCTATTTATTTATATTTTTTTCTTTAAAAAAACCAAAATGACCATTAATATTAAGCTATGTTAATGTATTGGATTGACCATGGTGCCCTCACTCAGTCTATATGTCTGAGGGTCCCATGTCCACAAAGTATCTTGTGGAAGAATGGATGTTCAATGCTGTGGAGGGTCTCACAGAGGCTCTGCCACTTACTTTTTCACTTCCAGTGTATTGCAGTTCATGCGTGCTGTTCACATGTGCCTGGTTAAGTGGATTTATGTATTGTATTATCTAGATTTAACTAAACTAACCTTCATGAAAATTGTCAAGTAACTTAAAGATTCTGTGCAAGAAATTGCAGACTGCAGGTAGGACTAATAACATGAGCACAGTGAACAATAAGAAGACAGAGGTGAGACTACTCTTAGCACAAGTTCTTCATAAGCCACATTATGGGGTAAAAGCAATGGCAGTCTAATTGGGTCTCATCACAAAGTCCAGTGATATTCAATTCAGTACTTAAAAAAAAATAAAAATAAATCAATGTAATTGTAAATTTTTAGCAGCGTCGTGGAGTTTCTTGCATGACAGCAAAAGATGAAAAACCACATACCATTGGGGAAACACTTGCTGCAAAATGGCTGAAAGAATACACAGAAAACAGTATGGCAACAAACTAGAATGCACTCCTTTGGAAGACACATAGATGACATTGCAAAAGACTTGAAGAAACAAGTATTGGAACAAATTACATGGTGTGGGAGGTTTGCTATAGAAAGTACAGATGTTTCTAATATGCCTCAGCTTATGGAGTTTGCTAGATTCTGGTTCAATAATGAAGTAAATACACTAAGAACTACTTTGGCAGTCGACCCAACTTGATATGCTCAGGAAAATGAGCTTCTTAGGATGTGCTGGTGTCTGCAGTAAGGTATGCAGTGTGATGCAGAGCCTACGTGGCATTTATCAGGGGGAGGTGACTGAGGTTGCATCTCAGGGGAGTGCCTGCCACCTTCTGCAAAACTGAGGGCTTCTAGGCCTTTTCTGTCTCCTCTTTTATTTGCATTGCAAATAAATCCTGCTGAAAAAATCACGGTTTAATTGCTGGGGAGATGGAATGTCAAAACCGATGACGTGAATTATTTAAACTGCTGTGAATTGTGGCAGAAATAATGCATAGTGCTGGGTCTTGTCTATGTCAGCCTAATCCTGACTGCCGCTTTGGCTTGTTGAGGTTCAGGCTATTTTGCTTTCCAAGACACTGTAATGTAATAGGCTGATCGAGAGCTGTGCTCTGAAGTTCAAGCCTTAGCCAGTGGGGCAGGCTGGTTGTAATGCTGTCTCTAAAAGGGTTCGGTTGTGCTTTTGAATTTTGTCTTTGAAAAGTGTATAGTGTTCTGCTGGAGCTGGACTTTGATTAGTCAGCATGCACTTGTATATGTTTGATGAGCCGGTCTTAAAAGTAGTCTTGTTTCAATGCTAATTGGTATTTTTAGAGCCACCCTTCTGAACGAGGCTGAAGGCTGCACACTAGAAATGAAGTGCACCCTCCCCTTGGGGACAGCTACCCAGACTGACCTGGCGTTCGCCACAGAGTGAGAACATGCACACAGCTCGTTTCCTTGTGGTGGTTGCCATGCAGTGTGTTCACACCTGGCTCACCTCAAGACAAATATCTTCCTGTAGCTAGAGTAAAACTATTGCATGCACTTAGCTTAGCAGCATGCTGGCTTCTGGCCAGGGTGGCCTGTCCATGTAGCACAGGAGCACGGGTGCTATAACCTTGGTCTGCCCCCTGGGGCTGATGCTGTTGGCAGCGCTCAAAGTTCCACCCTATGCTGTCTTTTGCTTCAAGATGCCCTAGCTGTGTTTATAGCATGAGGACACAGTACAGAAGGTAGGCTTCATGCTCTGTGAGCTATTGTGTTTCTTTGGTTCATTCATTAGATTGCCAGGTAGCTCTGATGCTCCCGGGCTATGGGGTTTTGGCAGCTGCAGGCTTACGCTGTTGGTGAAGGTAGTGTGCTGCTGCTGACCCTGAATTGTTGCGCCTATGAACCCACCAATTCCCAGCTGTGTAAATTCATCCAAATATGGGAGGCTGCTAGTCCATGTAAAAAGGAAAATTAAAAGAACCTGTGAGTGGATCGGTATATTCCTCCTACTCAGAATCAGGAATGCTGCTATGTGGGGAACTATTTAATGAACTGGAGGAGAGGAAGAAGGCCACCATAGCCTCCTCTTCTCTGTAGTGGTTGTGTAGTCTCTGTCTATGCGCTGAGGCTTGCAAGACCAGGCTGGGTAGCACCTTGCTTTGAGCAGGAAGTTTGACCATAGACCCTCTGGGATCTCTTTCACCTTGAATTTTCATCTCACTTGTGTTGCTGAGAATCTTGATACTATATGTCAATGTACACATATATGTTCAAGTTCTGGTAGGAATGTCACCTCATAGCACTGGTGCTACATGATATGATGTTTTCCCTTGGCAAGGACTCAGTGAGGTAAAAGTGGAAAAAAGCCTTCATAAAATCTATCCTTTCCCATTTCCATAAATAAGAGCAGTGCATTTCAGATCTAGGTAGAAATTAGTTTAGTGACACCTCTTACAAACCTTACGGGTTTGTTTTTTTTTCCTGACATAAATACAGATTAGGTTTAGAAGAGGAGAAGGGGCAAAGATTATAGAGAGATCAAGAGGTGAAAATGAATCTTTGTGAGAACCAGGGGAGGTGAATGGAAGCCTTATCTTTTTGCATGAAAGAAAAACAGTGTTTCTATACATAGAAAGTTGCTGCCTCTGAAGTGGGTAGAAAGAGTTTGATCTTCTAGAAAGGACAGTCTGGAAGCTTGTCTCTTTTTAGGTCTTGAGGTTGGATTAGACTATAGTAGAAATCTGTATCTTAGCTCTATAAAACATTCTTATAGTATATATGTATGTGTATATTTAAATTTGGGCAGCTGATTCATATGAGATAAGTTTTAAATTGATATTATCTTACCATAACTGGTTGTGAAATATATCCAAGTCCCTTTACCTTAACCAGCTACCAAGAAAGCACATGGCTTTATGCTTTACTCAGAAGCTAATTCTGTCTTAACAAGAGCTACACTTTTCTTGCTAAATCCAGTGTGGAAGTAGCATGCACTTTCATGGCTTTCTGACACTTTTTGGGAACTGATTTGAATTTAAAATGTAAGTTGTCCTGTGAAGTTTTTCCTATGCTGATAACTGGGGGATTGAGAAGAGTTAATAGAATTTGTGCTTTTTGGGACCGGAGGCTTTGTAAACAGCCTTGTTCAACACCTTAAGCAAATCTATCATTGTTGGGGCTTTGCCCTGTGAGAACTGAGAACTGCAGGAGTAGGGAACTTCCAGTGTTATTCTTCTGTTCTTCACTTTGCCTACTGGATTTTTGTCTACTAATTTTTCTTTTCATTGCATTTCTATGTTAGGGAAGAATAGCCCTGTTTAGATTCTGTAGAAGATTTTATACTATGATGACATCAGGTCAATGCATGCGCTATTAGCCGAAAGAACCATGACTAATGTCACATCATGTGGATCGTTTTTCCTTCTTGTCCTTTACAAGTAGACAAATGTGCTTAACATAGTATAGTATCTGTTTTAATGCACTGTATATTGCTCTCTACTTACTGTGGCAAGAAACCTTTTGGGAGATGTTCATTCCCCTGTCTCTCATCAGCCCCAGCTCTGTTATTCTGACCGCATGGAAGGGCACGTTTGTTGTCAGTGCTTGGTGATGGCCAAGGCTGCTTGCTTTCCTCCTCCACGTCAGAGCTTAGAGATAGTAGCTCCTTGAGGTGGGCTGCAGCGTGTATGTAAATGGCTTTTTATCAGTCTGTTCCTTCTGTGTGATATCTCCCACGATAACCACCCCCATACAGACTGTGCTAGGATGGCTCTTGCAGTTTGATTAAATGCTGCATATGTATGAATGTTGGTGGATGATACTGGATTTCTTTCAGAGCCCTCAGCACCACTTTGCATTTAAGGGGAAGGTTACTCTGAAATGCAACACTTCTTAAAATTTATTTTCAATTAAGGGGAATGGCTAGAAATTTGAGGTATATTAAACTGAGACAGTTCTAAGAGGAGTATTTGTCGGCTGATCTAGCTTCAGCACTGGATGGTTTCTTTTTCTGTATAGAGAGTTAACATCCTCTTTTCCTCTTCATTACATAGCAACAGCGTTAGGAAATAGAAACTTTGAAATAATAGGAAAACAACACGTGATATAAAGCCAAAGACTTCAGAGATGGACTAGGAGACAAAATCTGTTATAGTGGGAGGCTATACAAAGTGTATGTCAGTAGAAAGGAGACTACACTGAATGGGCATTAGTTAAAAGCAGCAAAATGATCATCATCCATGTCTCCCCCCACACTGTCAGTTTGAAGTAAATGCACTCCCCCTGCTCTACCCTGGTCAGGATTTTCGAAGGTGAAAGGTACTAACATATGTTCCTCCAAGATATATGTCCTTGAGGTAATGTGCTGTGCACTTCTGGCTTGGGAGAGTACAGAAAAAGTGGGGAGACACCTCTCAAGCTTGCACTAGTGGGGCATCTTCTCGTCTCAACCCACTGAACTTACTGCTCATATCTGGCTCAAATGTAAGACATGAGATAGGGAAACTCCTAGGAGAGTAACCAGGGGGACAAAACAGAAATGTTGAACATGAGAAGTAAACAAAGCTAAGACTCCCAGGAACCTCAGGCTCCTCCAACGTGAGTGCTCATACTGCATCATCCATCATGGATCCGTCATGGGGAAACCTGGTTCCCCATTGCCACCTCAGACTTCTGAAATGAGCTGTGCTGAGGTGTTGTGCCTCCTGGGATTGGAGGAGTCCAGGAAAGTGCACCTCCTGGTACATGTGGTGGCTCCTCATGTGGAGCAGTATCCTTTGCTGTGTGCTGCAGCAGTCTAAATAGCTTCCTTGGAGAGGCTGTCCAGACAGCTGAACTCTCTTCTTTCATCACCTCTCTGGAACACCAGAAATTTTTGTTATGTCCTACACATTTTTCGTTGGTACTAGGGAGTATTATTATAGACAAAATCTATTTGGAAGCCTGTGCTGAACTTTTTACAACCTGTGTTGGCCTACTGGGCATCAGTGCAGTTGTGGCTGATGTAGAAAACCTAAGTTTCCAAGTAGTGGTGTATTGTAGAGATCCAGTGTGGCGTAAGAACCTATGCTGATCAGAGTAAAATTGGTATGTGGATGTGTAGCCTCTCCAAATAGATTTAGAGAAATAAAGGATTTTGTAGTGTGACACCAGACAAGGATCTGATAGTAAAAGATTTTCATGTAGGGACAAGAGCTGTGGGTCTTCAATTAACATGCTTTTTGCTTGTGAGTGGGGTTGGATGTTGATTTAAGAAAGAGTTTTAGTAGTACAAAACCCAGCATTTTTTCCTTTCTTTGGAAAAGAGGGTGATCTTGTGGTTAAGAGTCTCTTGTGCCTTGCCAAGAGCTTGCTGTGTGTCCATGTGCAATTTGCATGTGCTCAGATTTTCCAAGAGGCCTCAGATTTTCCGACTTAGTTTTAGTATCATTTTGCAGTTTATTATTTCCCCCCTCAAAACTGCTGCTATTGAAAGCTTCACTTGGAATAGTGGATGCTTAGAAATTCTCAAATCCAGTGCCAGAGTGTTTCTGAAACAGCACTTGTGTTGAAGCACCCAAATTCTATAGCTGTCTTTGGAAATATAGGCCTACATTTCTCTGCTTGCTCATCCCTACCAGAGGGATGTATGTCCTTTCTTCACAAAGTGTTTGAAAGGCACTGTAGAGGCGTGCAGTGGCACTGTGTGTTAGAGCAGCATGACAAAAATGCCGTGCATGTGTAGGAGTTATATTTTCCCAGGGGTCTTTTCCTGAAAGTCACTAAAACAGGGGGGATTACCCACATATGGAAAAACTTTCCTGTCAGCTGGTAAAGGAAGGACTAACATGGCCATACTTCTGTTGGTGGGCTCCAGCTAAAGAAAGTGTTGACATTTTGCAGGTCTGTCACTGGAGCGCTCAACCAACTCAATTGCCTCACGTGCTCGACTGTGTGAAAGGGAGCAGGAAGTTATGGCTTGTTTTGAGACAGCCTGTGTCATTGCCCAGGTATACTTGCAGGAGCTTGAAAAGGTAAGAAAAACTCTGCCCGGGGTATTACCTGGTGGCCTGGGTGGAATTTCCAGGGTTTTGAGAGCAAAATGAT
The DNA here is from genome assembly GCA_013400555.1 of Jacana jacana. Classification (NCBI taxonomy): domain Eukaryota; kingdom Metazoa; phylum Chordata; class Aves; order Charadriiformes; family Jacanidae; genus Jacana; species Jacana jacana. The sequence continues at coordinate 11,598 of VZTM01017241.1, read as the reverse complement.
GGGGAAATGCCAAGTGATTGTAGGTAATAAGGAGTATGAGAACAGGTTGGAAGGAATGAGGTACCTCATTATAAATACTTGCAAAAGAGTGGTTTATCTGGTCTCTGCCTATTTCATCTGAGAATAAGGACTGGAAACCAGTTTTGCCTGTAGTAAAGCACTGAATACCTCAGATGTGCGCAGGTTGTATCTCAAGTTTAGCTCTTACTAAAGAGGGATTACAAAATTTGCATAGCAAGTGCCAGCATGAAGGAACCTAAGATACTTTATGTATCTGCCATGTAAATGATAGACAGCAGTGGATATTGAGATCCCTAGCAGGCTGACAGAAATGTTTTTGGATCAGCCATAACAGTTTTAACTGCCAATGCTTCACCTTCTTCAAGTGAAATTGGAGGAACCTAGATCATTAATAGCAAGCAACTGCTCAGTCAGTGGTGGCTAGGAGGCCAAGGAATATAAGTACTGTGAGCCCTCCACTGATTATCTGGGCGCATGCTTAGTGGTCTCTGTAACTTTGCCTAGCAGAGTTTAAAAGGGCACACCATGTGCCTCCGTGCCCTTCTTTGCCACACATTATGCTTGACACCACCAGCAGCACTGATGGCAATGCTTGTAACCTGTTCTGCTGTAACTAAACAGCCTTTGACCATCTGATCAGGTATTTCTGCTCTTCTCAGCGGCAAAGATGTGTGTCTGTTTCAGGTTTTATTTTTAATTGCATTAAAACAAGGAAAAAAATCAGCTAAGTTCATAGATAAAAATTCATACAGCAAACTACCAAGTTGTCTGCTGTGTCTGTTTGTAGGAGAAAGCTGAATGGCTATTGTATTTAAAATTAAGTACTGTACTTCCCATTTGGAATGACGAGTACCTGCCAGTACTGGGCACTGTAAATGTTTTTAGTGATAGCCTGTGTCGTCAAAGAAAGGAAAGAATTTGAACTGTAATTCATTCCTCTTCTGGACACAGAGACAAGGATGAAGGATTACTGATGGATGTACTAGCAGTCCATCAGCCTTTCTCCAGTCCTTGATGTAAACCCCTGCTTTGGAGAGTCCACACAGGGCCACTTGCAACAATGAAAGCTGTTTGATACCAGTAAGGAAGCAAAAGCAAGGGTATTTGATAGGAGGAACAAAGGAAAGGCTAAGATTCTTCCACCAGAGCTCCCTATAGTTTACTAACTCTCCATGTATGCTTATGTGTATGTTTATGTAGACATACCTACTCAAACATTGCATTAATATTTTTGTGCAAGATGTGGGAGCTACATGGTTGTAATAGTACTGCTGAAGCCTTTGGTATTAATGCATAGCTTTCTACTTACTTTTTTAAAGGTTGGAAAGTAATAAGGGATGGTGTTTCAAACTCATATTGCCCATAGAATATTGCATGGAAATCACTGTATTTATTTATTTATTATGTGGTATTTATTTTAAAGTGAACTTTGAAAGGTTTTTGAATAGCTAATGAAGGTAAGTTTTCAAGTAGCCGGAGGGGGAATCCGATGGCAGAAGCTAACATTTTATCTTTGGAAATGTGTCTGGCTCATGACAAACTGACTAGTTCAAATAATTGCCTGTAATCCCAGATATTTCTTTCCTTCCCTCACAGACCTTAAGCAACACACATTCAAGGAGTATCAAGGGCAGCAGCATGACTTACTCTGAGTTTGAACTTTCCTACTTCATGGAAGCAGCTCTACAGAGTGCCTATGTGACTCATTTAAAGAAGGGGTAGGTGGATGCAGATGTTAATAAAAATAGATAACGTTGCATGTTTTGTCTTAGAACAGATGAAGGCTTATTTCCTTGTATGTGTTCTGTTATGACTTTTTTGCTGCTGTCTCGCTTCAATCCCCTCAGTGTCCCTCCCTCCCTTATATTTGTCTCTCTCTGTCTCTCTTGAGTCCCCAAGCCTCATTTTTCCAGACCCACAAGTAGGGTGGAGTAGAATAGCTTTGTTGTCTTGACTCAGCTCTGTTCCCTGTGGACATGAGTGGAGTTTGACCGTAAAAAGAGAGTGGAATTATACTGCTGTGTGTTTTTAAAATGTTCAGCCCCAGCGCCTGGTTTAGAGCTCAGTAAAGTCTTAAGGGTAGTTTCTGTCATTTATTTATTTGTTTGTTTATTTAAGGTCTTAGATGTCCCAACCAATACCCCACATTCGTGTGGTTTTACTAGAGATCATGCATGTGGGAACAGTGCTGCTCCAGGGTATTTAGTATGCCTCTGAAATACAGCTGCCAGTGAACCTTGAGAGGGCAGCAGGAGTTGGTATCTGCAAACCAACACTGAATTTCACACAAGGAAAACCTTGTCAAGAACAATGAAAAAGACACTGTAAATGCCCACTTCCAAAGGCTATCAGTGAGCCCACACTTGTCTAAAACAAGCCATGTCTTCAAAACAATCAACTCTGAGCTGATGGAGAGATGGCCATATAGCGAGAGAGTGTCTGTTTGCCATGTGTAAACACTGCTTCTATCCTTTCCTAGTCCTGTTCTTGCACCATAGTATCCCATTTGTTCTTAAGGAATCAAATACTGGATTTCTCACTGTTCTGTGTAATATTGCTAGTCAAAATTTTATAAAGTTTCTTAAGCAAACCATCCTTTAAGTATTTCATTTTGGCTGTTTTTTTACCTTCACACACTGTCAAAGATATTTTCTCTCCTCTTCTTCACTTCTTTGCCTGCTGAGTAAAATGGAGAAGAAAGCAAAAAAAAAGAGGGGAGATTGAAAGAAAGAAAACTAGGGAAATATCCTAGCAAAAATAAATTTAAATTCTTTTGTAGAAAATTGGTACCACTTTTTGACTCTGGAGGAGGAGGGGTTGCTCCTTGTTTAGGGGGGTTTTGGTAGTGTTTTGTTTTTTTTTTTTTTTAATCCCCCAAGAATGACTTTAAATGCAACTGTGAATAGACTTTCATTAAAAGCCTGTGTGTACAGTGAAGCTATATTCATAAGCATATCCATGAGAGGTGCCTTCAGAAAGCCTTGTTTAACCCAATGACAAATACACAAAGCCCGAATGTGAAATGCCCCCTCTGGTCAGGGTATTACAAGTTTGTGTAAAGAAAGTATGGACTTGTAAGTCTCAGTATCACTGTGGCAGTGGAGGAGAGGTATGTGGTTTTCCTGGGTGAGTTGGTGGTTGACCAGCTGTGGCACAGCTTTCCTAGCCTTTTGCCATGGCAGAAAAAAAGCTCAGGTCTTGTCAGCAAGCTCATTAACTATGTAACAAAATAAAATCTCATTTAGAACATATGGCACTGATGTCCTCTAGGCACCTTTTGAATATCAAACTCACTCACATTCATTTTATTCAGCAATGTTTTAAATTCAGTCTTCATGAGTTCAGTATATCCAGTGGGTTGTTCTAGCTATTACTGTGGGCCCCGCTTTCTCCCTTCCCACATTATTTTAATGACAGCCTTAAGAAAAATCCAACCACAAATCAACCCACAGAAACCCCTTCAGGAAAACAATTTGGAATCAAAATACATGTGTGCATTAAGCAGCACTTTGATTATAAGCTGAATTGCAGCAATAGCAGCAAAATGTTCTCTTTAGCTGTCTCCTGATGAAAGAGCATCCCAGTCAGTGCGATGGAGCGCCTGTGGCTGAGATGGGAGAGGAGCCCCCACATGCTCCTTGCCTCCTCCAGTGCAAGTGAGAAACACCAGCCAGGGAAATGAAAGGTCTGGTGTGTCGGGGGGGAAAGGAACCTGGTGGGACTCCACAGCTCGTCTCTGCCCGCCTCCCCCGAACTGGTATTAGTGTGTGGTTTCTGCCACCAGAGGGCATAAGCAACATCGGGATATATTAGCAAAAGAGGAGGGAAGTGAGAAGAAGCAGTTTTAGGATGCTTCATGTGTATAATAAATTTCTCCACCCAATGTTGAACAGCTCGAAGAAACGCTTTTGTTCTCCTTATTGCTTCCGGCGTGTTCAGGTAGGAGATAAGCCTTGGATGATGAATCCAGTGAATGCTCAAGCTGGCAGGGGGTAGGTCCTATCGGGTAGGAATCCCTTCCCCAGCAGCAGGAGTATACAAAAGAAATGGCTAGTGCTTTGTTCTTGTCTTGCCAGGCAGAAGAGCTGAGGGATATGAGTGATGTTGTTGTCGTGCTTTTGTTCCTGCTGGCAGGAACAGGCATGATCCTCTCAGAGCATGATCAGGGGTCCCCTTTTCTCTTCCAGTATGCAGGGGAAAGAAAACACTAGTTCAAAAGAAGGGTCCGGTCTCCTTTTAAGATGTTGAATTGCCAGCTGTAAGGCCCAGCAAGCCTTGCAGCTGTGCAAGCCTTGTGTAGATGCTTTTAATAAGGTGTTTACTTAAAAATATTGTTTGCTGAAAACACTTTTCCTGAAGTTGTTTGCCCTGCTACATCCAAAGAAAGCTTTCTGTTATTCTTCCAGTGAGCAATGTTGATGCTGGGGCTGCAGAATATAAGCAGGCAGATGCTGTCGTACTGCAGGTATCAGCCAGTCTTTCATGCTGGCATCTGCAGTGGGTTTGAGGGTTTTTGGGGGATATGGATGTGGGAAGATCAGCCTTATTTCTTACTGCTTTTCCTTTCAGAGTATTGAACAGGTATTGCTACTTCATACTGTTTGATCAAGATGCTTTTAGTATTTTCTTTGGGCAAACATTCTTCACCTGTGTGAAGTAGTGATCATACATGTACTGCTCTCTCAATGGCGCTTGAAGCATGTGTGGAGTTTCACAAAGAGAAGTCAGAACTTTCTAGAGGATGTGGTTGGATTTGGAAACTCTAAATGGAACATTTTTGGAGAAAAATAATTTCTGAAAAATAAGTTTTGAGCACTCATTAGGAATTGGATTTCTGTATGATCCCTCGAGTTAGGACCTAAATTGCTTCACAAAACCCCAATGAAAATGCCTAGTAGGGTAAGCTTACACAATTCTTTCTTTTCTCCTGTCAGTTTTCTAGAGTCCTTAGTTTCCTTTTTTGGAATTTTGTAGGGCAAGGGCACTTGCCTGTTGCTCCTGTTGTGAAGGCACTTTGAAAGAGTAACTTCATGTATGTGTTGTTTCACTGTAGAAGCTAATGTACAAAGGCAGGCAGGACAGTCTCTGCCAGTCTGTTGATCTCTTCTGAGGAATTTCTCCTCGTTTATCTCCTCTTCAGTCCTCACAGTTTCCCACCTTGTCCAGGACACTGCTTACTGGATGGATCTAGATACATGCTAAGTTTTCCGTTTGTGTTGGGTGTCTCTGAGTCCCTCACTTCTGTTAGATAGGCTGCCATTAGGAAACTCCAGTGTGTTTTGTTGTAGTTACTTGTCTTGTATCTTCAATCATAGAAATCTGAGAATCTGGGACTTACTTCTTCAGGTACCTTTTGAGCCTGTACATGAACAGCTGTTTAAGGAGAGAGCATGGATTTTGAGAAACCTGGGCAAGATGCAAAGATGCAAAAGGAGCTGGGCAGAGGCAGTGGTGTTGGTGGTGTTCGTGTGCTCCAGTTGCTGCTTTCCTCTGGAGGGGGATGTCTCTGCCAACTGCCATGCAGTCATCTCAAGATGGTCTCTTCAAACTGGCTGTTTTAACAGTTAATGAGTGTGTATAAGAACATAGTCTTCTGGTGCCCATGTTGTTGGTGGTCTGTCCTTGCAGATCTCTGTGCCCACTGTCTGCTCTGGTTCATTATAATTTTTTTCCCCAGCAATTTGCATAGAAACCAGTGTATTTCTTTTATTTTCTCCTATGTTAATATTTTGTGTAGTGTTAACCAAACAATATGACATAAATGTGATTACAACTGCTTTGATTCATGGTCTGGTAATTAATTATCCTGTATTAACCCAATATTTGTGCAAACATAACAGAATTTCATGCCAAGCTGGACTGACTGGACTCAAGGTGATGTTTGTCACAGTTTGTGCTCATGATTTTCTGTGTTCATCTTTTTTAGATTAGCTATAATTGAATCCTAAACCCCGTTTATTCATGGGGTTTTTTAAATGCCTCTCTTGCCATTTTTATGGCTAAAATCAAAGCTGTGTAATGACCATGTGCTTTTCCTTTCCTGTTCTACCTCATTTCTTTTCCTGGCATCTTAACAGTGCAGTAGGGGCCTATGGACTCTTCCAACTCATTTAATTTCCGTGATCTGATGTTCACTTATGATGCTATGGCTTGAGGGAATGGTAATTGGGATTTCTAGATAGTCTTCTATCCAAGTCCTACAGAGGCTCAAGATTGCTTGGTTTCTGATGTAGACAAGATCAAATGGATTCCCCATGGATTCCCACAGACTTTGTTTGCATCTTCATTCTGTGATCTACATACATGTATTTCTGTTCAAATACATACTTTTCTTCTTGTCGGCTTCTTCAGGTCCTAGCTTCTTTTTTAAAAAACATCTCCTGAAGCACACGTTTAGTATATGAGGGATATCTTTTAATGGAATGGTAGGTTCCTTATCTTTATGAGTGGAGCATTTCATATACTTAAAATGAAATGTGTGCTCAGATGGCCTCCTGGCTTGGCACAGTAGAGTGGAAAGACAAACTCCTGTAGTGAGGTATGTATGCAGAATTGCTGGCATGTGTGCTCTGTCTCCTGTCACAGCTTAATAATGTTTGATAAAGTTCAAAATGTGAAAGCTGCCAAACCAAATCCTCAGTCCTGTAGAACTGGTATTGTTGTCAGATCCTTGGCATGTTTCAAAACTGAGAGCTCAAAGCCTGGAGCAGGTGCTCTCTGAGAGACTGACCACGCAAGTACCCATCTTGGGAGGTGGTAAGTGTTGGGTGCTCCTCCTATCCTGCCCATTTTGCACCCCTACCTTCTCTTGAAGGTATTCCTAGGCATTTGTCATGCAGGGCATGGTTTCAGCCCTGACTACTTGTAGACAGGCAGAAATTTGCCATTTATTCTTGCATTCATTTCAGCGTGTCAGTATTCCTTCCTTTTCCTCTTGCTCCCCCCGACCCAGAGCAAGGTGTTTCTGCCATGAAGCTTAACTTTGTTTATGATCTTGTCTAAAAAGTGGAATTGAAATGGCGCCCCAGTTGTCTGGGAACAAAACTCTCTTTTTAGCACATTCTCCAGGTTTTTCATCTCTTAAATATGTGCCAAATGTGGAATTAATTTGCTTTGCAAGTGGTCACTAATCTTTGTGAAGCTAGTTAATGGAATTGACACTTTATCAAGACAAATACCATTATCCTAATAAGAAATCTAAACATGCATATTTTTGAAAATAATGTAGAACTGTTATATGCCATAAACCTTTTCTTTGGCCTCCTAAGGAGCCCAAGGAAGGACAGGAAGTGCCAGTAGTTTTCAGTAACTGAGGCGAGCAGTTGGGCAGGTACATTTTGTTTGGATAGGGGAATTTATTTGCTTTGACTATGCAATAAAATAGCATGTAATAGTTACGTTGGATTTCACGTGACTACTTGTGTGCATAAATATCACCACGTGATTTGTTGCTTTCCTCAGTTTAAGGTCTAGAACTGCATCTTTTTATGTATATTTACTGCTAGACCTATAGGAAAGTACCAGCTGTCTTGGCCCTGTAAGTGGAGAGCCTACTGAAGCATTGAAGTCCGATTTACAAACCCTTACTTGAGCTTTTTCCCCCTTGATTACTTCAAAGCACATCTTTCACCTAGGAGAATGTGGAAGGAAAAAAATCCAGCTGCTTACTTTCTCCACAGAGGCAAGTCACTAGTGGTTTTGCTCTTGCCTTACTTTGTTGCTTGTCTGTAGATGATCCACAAGTAGGGAATCTACAGATTACCTCAAAGTTTAAAATTTTGAGATAAGTATTGATTGTAGTAAGGTCACATGTATTTGCGTTCTTTGACTTGGTGACCATAAGCTTTAAGGTGGTGTTTTATGTAGCCAGTATTAATGGTAAACTTGATCACACTTTATTTATTTTCACCCTCCCCCCCCAAATTGTTATTTTTTTAAAATTTCTTCAAATGTTTACTGTTGTTTCCTGGAGGGCAAAAAAGTTGAGTTGCATGAAAGTGGGCACAAGTGCAGGCTGTACTGCATACCTTCAAAATTTAATCAGATGGATAGAAAAAGTTTTGTGCCTCTTTTTTACATGAAATCTAAGTTTCATCTGCACAGAAAATTCTCCTGAAATAAGCTGAAGTGGCAGGTAATGTAAGAGTATAACTGCTTATCTGGTTGTCTTTATTTCAGTATAGAATTGCTCCTTTTCTGATAGCTTGGGGCTTTTTGGGTAGCTTCCACCCTGTGATGAAAGTGAGCTGAACCACTTTGTAGTTACTGTGGTTGTGGGGCCACGTCCTTAGCCTTGAAGACTTTATAGGCTGCAGATGTTATAACTAGTATGTCCAGTGTTTAAGCTTTCCTCTCTGCATCTCTCAGTGCTCAGACACACGATTAAGATGCCATTTGGGAATTAGTCTGCTTTAATTGCTTATGGTGTATGCAGAGTAATGTGATCTATTTTTTTTTTGCCTAACCCTCTTTTATTGCAGGTTAAGCTGTGCTTACAGACAGTTACTGCAACTTAGCTGCCTGATAATAAACTGTTTAAACCGCTATAATTTTATCATGTGTCTGGACCATGAGACACAAGGCATTTAAGCACCACCTAAAAGGAATCGTCATTTAAAAGCATCACGTAAGCTCAATATAATTCAAACAAGTACAGTCTGCGTGTTTGAAGAGGAGATGTGGATGCTTATAAGAAGAAGCATCTGCTTTATAAATATGAGCTATGAAAGTCTTCCAAATGTCCCCTCTGTTCGTCAAACGTGAATGTGATCTTCTTCTAGGAAGCCATCTGGAGTAGGCATGCTACAGTCGCTGCCTTACTCAGTGCCATTGTCCTATCTTGCCTCAGAGTGACTTGTCTTGCTACTGCACACTCAGTATTAGTGATCATTTCATTGGTTTGTTTGAATGTCAAGCGTGTTGCCAAGCTTTGGCTCATCATAAAAATATTTTGCCTCCAGTGTGCTATTTTTTGGAGATTTTTATGATGTTTTTTTTTCTGCTTTCCCAACAGAAATATTGTGAAAGGAATGAGGAGTCTGCGAGAAATACTACGGACTGTGGAAACAAAAGCTACTCAGACCTTAAAAATGGTAAGGGGAATGACTGGGAGATGGGAAAGTGGGGTAATCTGCTGTGCAGGAGTTCTCTGTTTATTAAGCAATGCAGTAGGACAAAAACGTGTTTGTCCTCACTTGATTGATTGCTGCTTTTTCTTTTTTTTTCTTAACTTTTGGAAGTGATGTGTCAATTGATGCACTTAACTCAAAGACCTGCCCAGTTGAAACCTCCGAGCCTTCAGACCTGGGCACGTGGGTTACTTTTGGGCATATTTTTCAGTGAATTTTCTAGTCCTGGTAGAAATGGGGTTGTATTTAATTCAAGGTGCTGTCCTCAGGTGTTAACGTCTTGTTTTCTTTCTTGTTTTTCAGTTTGTGCATGCAAACCTTTTTACACTTGCATGTAGAAGCATTAAGTACTTCTGGCTCTTGCAACAAGCAGTGCTTTTTTAGACTCGAGTGCTTCAGTGTTCTTCCCGTGAACTCCCCTCAGTACAGTACAGCACAGAGTGATTTTAAATTTTTAAATTTGTTTTGTTGGTGGTGTTGGCATTCTGCATCCTGTTAACCTGAGTGCCTCTGGTAAAGAAATCACGGAAAAAGTTATTTATCTGCCTGTTTAACTTAGACTTTTAATGGGTTCTTTCCTGTCTCCCCCTTAAGAGATCTTGTCCTGAAGTTACTCAGGAAATGACAATGTCAACAGTATGAAGAGTAACAGTCTTGAGAATGTGAATTAAAATATTGCAGCCCTAAAAGCACTGACATAGATATGACTAAACTTTTGTGCTTGGTTCAGATTTATGTTTTGTGTAAGTCCAGGGAAGTTAGGCAAGGGAGGTGGGCATAGGTTTTCATGGCATTTTGGAGATGGAGAGTGCCAGGTTCCAATGGGTGAACTGGCTGTATGTCTAGCTCACATGCAAATGCAGAGCTAAAATGAAAGTAGAAGCAGGAAGGGTATCCTGCGTGCTTTTTTTGCCTAGGTTCTTCACATCTGTGTATTTTGGAACTTTTGTTCTGGAAATGAATCTTCTCATTGCCTGGGGATCACCTTACATCCCTAATTGAGAATACAAATGCACGTGGAAGTTTGTGCAGGGTATTAGAAGAGGTGACTTAAATAATTGGCATGCTCAAATGGTTCCATCCTTTTCCAGATTGAGGTCAGGGTTCAGGGGATTTTTCTTGCTCGCCTGTTATATCATTTTGCTGAAATGGGTCTAAACCATCTGCCATTTGTATACTGTGACAGAATGTGGCACTCAAATGCTCCTGTCTCTGTGCAACTGGGGTGAGCTGTGCAACACCCATGGGTGGATTTATTCCTGAGGGGCAATCTGAAGGTGTTCATCCAATAGTTTTTCCTGGATTTCCACTTCACTGGAAGTTGCATTTTCATTTTCTTACTTATTTTAAAGGAGCTGTCAAGAGGGCAAAGGGAAGACTGTGCTTAATTAAACAAGTTTTTCAAGCGTGAAAGTGAAACACATGATTTTTTTTCCTAATTTGTGGGATCACAGTGTTCCTCAAGCATAATGATGCTTTTTTTAGCCAAAGGCAGTAATAAGATAAATCAGTGTCTTGGCCTGTTCCGGTTTGTTTGGTCTTATTCAAAACAAGAATGAGGCTAATTTACACAGCTACTGTACTGTATGTTAAAATCAAAGACACTGAAAGTATTTGCTGCTTGCCTTTTGAAAGGCTTACCACAAACTATACTCCTACTTCTCTGTGAACCAGTAGAGATCTTTCTGTTGCTGGCATATTATTTTTCCCTCCCCTATAAGACTGTAGGAAAAAAAAAATAGGAGAGTTGGCTCCTCAGGGTAAAACTGACTATATAATTACACACTGAGATGATAAAATGATACTGGCTAATGTCACAGGCCCCTAGGCCATTTCGCTCTGGGTTACTTGCTATAAAAAGCATAGAAAAACCTAGTTAGAAACAGAAGGCTTTCTGTAACTTGTCAGTAAGAGTGCATGGAAGGGCGTGGGGTTTCCAGAGAGCTGTACATGACATTATGTCTTTGAGACACCATCACACATTCAGATCACTTTGCTGTTTGCTAGGTACATCTATGAAGACTCCCTATCTGGTGTTTAAGAAACAGTGCACACTACTGTGGTTGCATTTTAGACTAATTCAGTTAATTCATGTGTGCTGAGGTGGATGAAAATAAGGAGCCTTGCATCAAAACAAGTAATTTTTCTGAATCTGGTAACAGGAACTTTAACCTCAGTATGATTTATTTGGTCCTGTACGTGTCACAAATCAAGTGGAGTAATCCTTCAGTTTCTCGATCATATCTATCTTGGTATTTAAAAGAAATAAATCTTGGTGGCCTCATAACAGATCTCAAAGTATGAATTGTATATAAAATTCATATGCAGTAGTCAGAGAAGATCCAAAATAATATTTGCAAGCATTAGGGCAGATGGGCTGAAGTTTCAGGCTGCCTCTGTTCTGGGCAGTTTTTCCTTTACAGCTTAGAGTGCTCCGCTGCTTAGAGTT
>VZTM01017228.1:0-15505 GCA_013400555.1 Jacana jacana | reverse complement strand
CCGAGTGATTTGAATGCTCTTGGTTTTGTAGCAAAATGGAACATGTGTTTCCCACAGAATAATACACCCACGCATTTGTGTTTGTACCAGTAAACATTTTTCGTCCACTTAAATTTGTCATCTTTGTACCACATTTTTGAAGATCCCTGGAAAGCCCACCCTCATTCTTTCTTTTTCTTTCTCTCTGTTCATTTACTCTAATAATTATCTGTGACAAATACATCTGGGTTTTATTCTGCAAGTTTCTAAGTTAGCTGGCAATTACTGTCCTGGCACGTGGTTAACAAACTACCTTTAGAAACCACTTGGTTTTTATCACAAAATAAAATCACATGGTTGGAAACTAATTTTGGCAGGGGTGTGTGTGAGTGTGTGTTTGTAATGGATCTCATTATTTGTAAACAAAGTTTGTTTGCTTTCTTTTTTCCTAGGTTTAGGAACCTATTAAAAGATAGACTTTACCCCATTGGTCTCAGTTACTGCTACATCATGTTTCTGGTGTTTTCTCCAGGTAGAGCCTTTCTTTGTGAGCGTGGCGCTGTATGATGTCAGGGATGGCAGGAAGATCTCTGCTGATTTTCACGTGGATTTGAACCACACGCTCGTTAGACAGATGATTTCAGGTTCCTCACTGTCATTAGAAAACGGCACTGTTGACAATATAGACTCAAGTGAAACAGAGGAGCCACAGATCAAGGGGTTCCCAGAAGAATGGCTGAAATACCCAAAACAGGTATGTCACACGTTACTTGTGTGGCTGTAGTTCAGTAGTAGTATTCATTTTCATCAGAGCATTTATTTGTACTACCAGTCTTAATTTCAAGAATACTCTTTGTTTTTGTGTACCAGTGGTACTTGTATACAGATGCTTAATTTTTTTGCTCCTTGTATAGACTTTAAAACCATTTACAATCAAAACTTTGAAAAAAAAGTTAGTCAGTTTAGAGAAGCCACCCACGTTTCCTGTGCTCTTTGATTTTGTTTGCTGACCTCCCAAAACCAGCCAAACAGAATGAGAACTTAAAGTGACACCTAGATGCTGCATTAATCTCACCGTACTTCCACATTCTTGCTCTTGCTATAAGCCTCACCCCAAAATCCCCCACATTATCTTTTCTTCTCCCTGTCATTCCCCTGCGGTGTGACTGATTGAGGCCAGCATTTCAGTGCTGTCCAAGAGGAACAGTTAGGTTAGCTGATGCTTGAGTCAGTCTGTTTCACAAGGTGCTGCTTGTGCACAAGCTACTTCAGCACCAGCACAGAGATAGTATTTTCCATCTGGCTGTATTGAATATGTAGAGATCATAATCCTCAATAATCCTTTCTGAGTTTGTTTTGTTACTGTTTCCATCAACGGAAAGCACTGACGGTATGTCATTTCTCCAGCATTGCAATATACTGTTTAACTGTTCTCTCTTTTATCCACAGGCTCTTTTCTCCATAAGTAATCCTCATTCTGAGATAGTATTAGTGGCAAAAATAGAAAAGGTGCTTATGGGAAACATCGCCAGTGGTGCTGAACCTTACATTAAGAATCCTGATTCTTTTAAGGTAATGTAACAGGAACATCAGTTTGTTCCTTGTCAGCGTCAGCCTGTTGGAACCTGAAGACATTGCAAATTGTGCTCACAAATGTCACCAGTGTGTGGCCACTGAACAGGACAAGCTCACAAGAGACCTGCATCCAAGAAAGCAAATGGCCAAGTTCCATATACTGAACGAATGAAGTACCATTTGTCTGCAACATGCAAATCCATTTGTGGTGCATTCCTGTGCTAGTTATGGCTTAGGAGGGTGAAATTCTTTTTCAACAATCCTTTAGGAATTATGCATTGGAGCACTTCATATACGAGAAAAGTTTGGGTAGGCACCTGTTTCTGAGAGCAGGCAGTGCATCTGCATTGGGTATATTACAGAAAACTGGGGAAATAACTGTAGCTAACACAGTTCTGACTAAAGGGGTTTAATTTGTCAGCACTATCACATTAATCTGTGATATCTTTGCTGTCCACCCAGAACCTTCTGTTACATGCAATATCAGGCTAAATTTTTTTAGGGACAGCATGGCCTCTTCAGAAGAAGAGTGCTTGGATGTATTCTGTGCTGCATTTCACTCAATATTATAATGATATTGATGAAATTATTAATATTCTCTGTTTTGTAGTGTGCACAGAAATTGTTAAAATCCAATAAGCAGTTCTGCAGCAAGTTGGGGAAATACCGTATGCCATTTGCTTGGTCAGTGAGGTATGTATTATTATGATTTTTTATAAGCATCTTCTAGGTTTTTCTGCTCACGGACTTCTGGGGCTTCTGTTCTGACCATGGCAGGCCAGGTGGAGAGCTGCCTGAAGCTGCAGGGAGAAAGGAGGAGTGAGTGCTGGGTGAAAAATTGGCGTTGCCCATGACCATGAGGGACAGCTGTGTGGCTGTGGGCTTCTGATGTGGAGATGTGGAGCAACCAGAAGTGCACAGTTTTCCCTGCCCATGCAAAGTAGAAAGCTTGTGATTTTTAGAATGTGTTGCTTAGATGGCAAAGGAGAAAACATTCAGTAAGGTACAACCATTTGAAGACTTCATTTATTTTTCATTGACATACATTTTTGTCAATATCCAGTAGGAGCAGGAGTAGTATGTGCATGCTCAAGAAAAAGGCAGATAATGTGTTCTGATCTGTCATTGCAAGCTCAAGGATACTCATTAATATTTACTGCTTCTGTGTAGCCAAAGGACCATTCATCAGAACTATATTGATGGCTGTCTCTTGGGTTGACAGCAAGAGGTGCAGGCTTGCCATCAGACTGACTTGAGGTTTTTTATTAACTCTGTCCTGCCTGCCTGTGGTCTGTGGTGGTACCATCAGTGGTATGCAGCTATCTTTAGGTGGCATTATGATTTCCACTAGTTCAGAGTCTGCCAAGTCACTCTTGCATATGTGGATAAGGCTGAAACATTCTTCCATATCTTCAGCAAATCTTATATCAGGGTGTTTCTTAAAAAAAACCCAACAAACAAACAAACAAAAAAAAAAAACCACACCACCAAAAGAACGACAAAACCAGAAAGATTTTATTTCATATTTTGAAGTAAGTATATTTCCCTTTGATAGGATTCTCCAAATGGCAATGCCCATTGCCTGTGGGTGAGAGGGAGTAGGTGGAACAGGGTTTGGGGTGCTGTCCTATTCTGTAGGCCAATGCTGGGCTGTGTGCGCGCCGTGTGTGCTCTACTCAAGCGTGTCACATGGTACTGAGCCTCATCCCAGAGTTACAGCTGCAGGTCTGCATGTGCTCTGCCTAAGAGAAGTCTAACAGACATGAATGAAGTTTTTACTTCTATCCTCACAAGGTGGATAGCACCTTAAATTCCTGTCTAACTGGGGTGTGCTGAGAAAATAGTGTTTTTCAGAAGATTCTCCTTTCATTTCTGTGTTACTTCAGATATTTCATCATTAAAATACCAGCTGGTAACTCCTTGGTCATCTCAGACACAGTGTTGTAGCTGCATAAATGCATTTTGTAATAACAGGCCACTTTGATTTGGAATAAGGAATGAAGCCTTGATTAGACCAAGCTTGACTAACAAATAGTGCTCCATCAGGTTTATACCTGCATATGAGGTTTTTAGGTAGTTTTTTTTATTTCTAGTAACACGTTATATGACAGCAGCAGCTTCCAGTCACCACAGCCATGTGAGCAGAAGTGTTTTCTATAGATGGATTGCTCTACTAAACTACTATTCATCAAAGTGGAGCCCACCAGTTGCTGCTGCTGCACCAACAGTATGTATAGGGTAAATGAACAGACAGTGTTTCTTTGGGAATTCCATGCATATTGGTTAATTGGCACAGGCTGGAATGGGGCAAAGGAGATAAGGCAGGATGAAAGCAATAGAGCTCTGAGAGGAGCTTGCCTGTGTGATGCTCAGGACAGCGGGCATGATAATACCTGGGAGTCTGAACCTTCCTCAGCCTTTGAGACTTTTTGTCAATGAATACCCTTGGCTCTAGTCCCATAATTTTTCAGTGTCAGAAATGGCAATGACCTGTTTCACTGGGTATGCTCTCTGAACTTAAGGCTGCTTTTTCAATGTGCAGTCCACAGTCTTAGAAAATAGGATCAAAAAGATCTCCACATCATATATTTTTGCTTTCCCTAGGACAGAATCAGATCGTGTCTAAATACGTTTGCCTGGCCAATATTTCTGGCTGTGATTTCCCAAGTAGAAATAGGAGTATACACTTGTGGTGTTAGCAAATGCACAGAGAGTTGAATGTTTTGCAGACTTACTGTGTGTGTTACACAGGGGGCCTGCATGTGGGTAGAGGACACAGCTGGGGTTTGTGGACATCCCTCTGTTCCAGCAGGCAGTATTTTTGGATGGTGTCCTAATTCAGTGCTTCATTGGTCATACCATTAAAAAGCCTTCCTCCCATCTGTAGAATAAATTACAGAAAATATACTTGGGTGTGCTTATCTGCTCTTAAAGTTTTTTATTATAAAGCACACGAGATAACATAGATTCAAAATCATTGACTAAATATACCACATGTATGAACTTGCTGTTATCAGTGATGTTGCACAAGGAATTTATTTAGTTCATTGGGTCAAATTCTGTTCTTATTTATATCTGTTCGTGTATTAACATTATTCAGGACTCTCTTTGGTAAAAGCAAAGTATAATTTGGCCCTATAAAATCTATTTCTATTTTCACAGCTTGCAATTAAAAGTTTCCACAGGAGGCTATCACTCTACAGGAAAAAAAAAATGGTTTGGCTATGATAAATAGCAAAACCCTGGGTTTGGAAATGTGTTTTCCACTTATTTCATTCTGGCATTAACCACAGTCCTGGTTTTGTGTGGAAATTTTCTCCCCTTAAAGCAGTTACAGATGGCCGCGGTGTGATTTTTACATATCCATTCAGTGAGCCAAAATCTCGACAGTTGAGTATTGTGCATGTGACCGAAACTCTTAATTAGCTTATGTGGCATCCAGTTTGTTAGCATCCTTCAAAAGCATGACTCAGGGTTCCTCCCTCATTTCTTGCTGGCGTTGGTGGTATCTGGTGTCTGTATGCTCTCGCAGGTGTAATTACAGAATGTGTTAGAATTACAGCGTGTCAAACTTGTCTTCCATTCTCATACTCCTGCCAGAACTGCCAAAGTTTGCAAATATGTGCCTGAGCTACATACTGTAGATGTGCGGAAACTTCACTCACAGAGATTAGTTTTTTACACTGTGCTGTTCCTTCAAACCTTCTCCATCCTCATAAACTTCATGTTTTGGAGCCTAATATTTGAATCCTTCGATACCTCGGGCAGCTACTGATTCAGTTCTCAGCTGGTTTAGGTTGATGTAGCTGAAGGTAATGAGGCTATGCTGATTTACAGTAGCTGCAGATCTCACAACAAATCTCTGACCTTATTGGTGAGCAATTTTTCCATAAATCACAAGCTAACAACAACAACAAAAAAGTAGCTTTATTAATGTTAAATTATGGACATTATGTAGGTTTTCCATGCTTAAAGAATTTTTATGATTGTAGACTATCAGCTAAGAATGTCAGAAGAGTAGAATCATAGAAGCACTTTAAATACTGGGATGATATTTCACATTCTTTAGAAAAATCTGTTCATTTGTTTTCCCCTAAATGAACAACTTCAGAATCTCTTCAGGATTTTAATTCAATTAAATTTTTCATATTAAAATTTCTCTATAACCCGCAGCAAGGAATCATTAATATATTTGAGTTTTACATATACTACATATTTTAATATCTATTGTAATATATTTATATATTATAAATTCTAATATATATATTATGTGTATATAGAATCATAGAACCATTCGGGTTGGAAGAGAGCCCTGGGATCATCAAGTCCAACCATCAGCCCTACTCTGCAACTTCTCCCCTACACCATATCCATCAACACCACATCCAATCTACTATTAAACACAGGGATGGGGACTCCACATCCTCCCTGGGCAGCTGATTCCACTGACTGACCACTCTCCCTGTGAAAAACTTTTTCCTAATGTCTAGCCTAACCCTACCCTGCTGCAGCTTGCAGCCATTCCCTCTTGTTCTATCACTCATTGCCCGTGAGAAGAGACCAGCACCAACCTCCCTACAATGCCCTTTCAAGCAGTTGTAGAGAGTGATGAGGTCTCCCCTCAGCCTCCTCTTCCTCAAACTAAACAATCCCAACTCCCTCAATCGATCCTCATAAGCCTTATTCTCCAGACCTCTCACCAGCTTTGTTGCCCTCCTCTGTACTCGCTCCAGCACCTCGATATCTCTCTTGTGCTGAGGTGCCCAGAACTGGACACAATACTCAAGGTGTGGCCTCACCAGTGCTGAGTACAGGGGGACAATCACCTCCCTGCTTCTGCTGGTCACACTATTTTTTATGCAAGCCAGGATGCCATTGGCCTTCTTGGCCACCTGGGCACACTGCTGGCTCATGTTCAGCCTCCTGTCGACCAGCACCCCCAGGTCCTTTTCTGCCAGGCAGCTCTCCAGTCACACTTCCCCAAGCCTGTAGCGATGCATGGGGTTGTTGTGGCCCAAGTGCAGGACCTGGTACTTGGCCTCGTTGAAGGCCATGCCATTAACATTGGCCCATCTATCCAGTCTATCTAAGTCCCTCTTATATATTGGACTCCTGGGTTGCAGAAGTGTTTCATTCCATCTCCTATTCTTTGCTGTGACAGTTGTCATTCTCAAATGCCTTCAGTGTGTTCACTGTGACAGGGATCACTTCTGTTCCAGCTGTGCCCCGCAGCCTGAAAAAATCTAGCAGAACATGGGATTGTGGTTACTTAACTGCAGGCGTAATAGTTGCTGCACTGGCAATTCTTAACTTTAATGAGCCAGGGGAATGGAGACACCAGTACAGTTTGACCAGCAGAAAACCATCTAACTCTCCCTTCAGTGCATAAAACATACCTGGTTTTAAGAATTACCTTTATTTCATTGAACATCTAATTTGCTCTTGTAGTGGCGAGAGCTTTACATTAATGAGGTGTAAGTTGGAGGGATACAAATACCTCTTTTGTCTTGTGGATACCTGGTTTCATGTCTTTAATTTTGTCCTGGGGATATTATTTAGGTTGGGATATTCTGCTGAACCGATCAAGAGCCATTCTAGAGGTAGGACATAAGATACCGAGAGAGCGCTGATACTAGAGAGAAGTGGTTGTAGGCAGAAGGACTCTGTAAGCCGTTCTGACTCCAAACTCAGGTGGCCAGCATGGAGGAGGTGATGATGCTGTGTCCCTGAACCTCCTGCAAGGCAGTGCTTGGTGCTCAGCACCGCTGGCTCAGAGTGAGCTACTGCCAGCACAAACCTGGTTCTTTTTCCTCCTACACTATGAACATCCCCCAGCCCTGTTGTGCTGAGCAGTGGTTTGCTTGGTGTCAGAGCCTGCACGGGAATTAGGTAATAAGTTGCAGCAGCACCTGGTTTTGCTCAGCATCACATTGCAGACCCCAGTGGCACGGAGGAAATAACTCACTGAATCTTTTAGTCCGCTCTGTTAGTCTGGCAAAGGAAGCAGTGCTGAGTTCAAGAAACATCGGTGTCACCAATACTGTAGTAATTATTAAATGTTATCTTTTTTTTTTCTTTCCTTTTTTTTGTCTGACAGCAGTTTAATAGGATTTGTAAAATAAGTGGTGGCTGCCAGAAATTAGATCTGGTTTCTCCGTAATAACAAGATTTTTGACATGACTCGCTGGTGTGGACCTTATTCCCTCTGACTACTGGAGGCAAAAATCTGATAGAATAGAGTTGATTATTCTCTATAGTTACAAAGCAATTAAGTAGTGGTGCTTCTCTCAGTTAATTAAGTTAAGACACAGTGCATTTATGCTTATCCTTGGGATCCTCTTCCAAAGGTTTACTCCATTATTTTGCATCTGGCAACAATTTGTGCTGGCATCAATTCTTCTTCTCACTGGCAGTGAAACAGAAATAAATTAAGGAAGTGAGATTGGCCAAATGATTCACAAAACAGCACTTAGTGTCAAGAACATTTTACTTTTGTTCAGAAATGTTTTTGCATGCTGCCATTGAATCCAAGGTTCATTAATTTGGATAGCTGTTACATTATCCAGTCCAACTAGCGTGTGTCACCCTTGTGGATATACAAAGGGCACTGGAATGTCTTAATTAAGTCCTGCAAGTGTCAATGAACAAGAATGGAAATATCTGGGAATATTTTCCTGTGCTCACAACAGCTAATACTTACTGTTCCCGGATATAGGTGGATATCCTTTTTTTCCTTTTCATTTGGCACTTTGTAGCTAGTTCACTAAAAAATGTAGCCAATGCTCCACAAACTTGTTTTGTGAAGGAAAGCTACGTCCCGGTGAGGTGGTATCGTGCTCCTGGAGGGCAGAGAACACATTTAATGCATAGGAATATTCTGTAGATGCCTTTAACCTGGTTCTGCAAGAGCATACGTTTCTTTACATGGTGAGATGTAGTGGTTGGGATTTGTCATCTTGCCATGATTTCTGTTATTTAAAGTTATCATGATCCCCATTGGATAATTTCTTGGACGAAGCTACCTACTGATGTAATGAATTCTTCAAAACGCTTCCTTAAAATAAGGAGAAGGCAGCCTTGCAGCCAGGGTGATGGAGGGGCGGGTGGGATGTAGGGCTGACCCCAGTGAGGTGCTATGCTCTCAAGTCAGACCTGGCTACGGAAGAAGGGAAATAATGGTGGATGCAGAACTCGGTGGTGATCTGTTCTAGCATTATACCCCGGCAGCCCCCAGGTGTGCCCCTGAGGTCAGTGGGGACTCTCTGATCTGATGCATCACATCACATTAAACAAGGTCCCAAGTCTTTGCAGGACTGGGGCTGCACGTGCAAGCAAACTGATCTACCTGTGCTTCTGCAAATATACAGCTCGGCGGAGCTGTCTTGTGTGAAACTCTGCAGGGAGCCTTAGCAGTTGGGTAAAACTTCATATCATAACATTGTTAAAGGATTACATGACAATTTCAAGTGCTGAAATATACATGGGTGTTTATAAACATGTCATTTTTTTCTTTATAGACCAGTGTTTAAAGATAATCAAGGAAATGTTGACAGAGACTCCCGATTCTCACCTTTATTCAGGCAAGAAAGTAATAAGATTTCTATGGAAGATTTGATTAAACTAATAGCAGAATACAGAAGGTAAGGAACAGTTTTTATTTTGGTTTGAGAAGGAATAAATGCTTTATAAAGCTGGGCAGAATAATTTTCACAGCTCTCTTTTTTCTTCGTTTAACAGTGTGCTGAAGTGACCATATTAAATTAGTGTTTTTCACATTAGCCTATTACCCGCTGAAGAGTGCTTTAGATTGGACTTTCCAGTAAAGCTGAAATGTCATTTGGCACATTAATAAATGTAATTATAAGTTAAAGATAGTTATTGCTTAAATTAACTCCCATCAGGGGAGATGCAGGTGTAGTAACCAAAAAGAGAACAGTATCTCAGGGGGGAAAAGGAAGGGCGGGGGGAGTGGAAAGAGAGAGAAAAGTGTAAAAGCATTCCTTAATGGTTTCCTCAGTCCTTGCTTTTGTTTGAGTCTCCATGGCAATCTGCAGAGTGGACATTGGAAGGAAAAAACTTCTCCAAATGTTTGTCAGTAAGTTAGTAGAAGTTTGGGTGGGTAGTCTTGCACACAGGTGTAAACCAGGTTACTTATAGAGTCGTCTGTTTTTATACTGGATAAGTGACATGAGAATTGAACCATGAGTTTCTTCCTGACCCTTCTACTATAACTGTGTCTAGAAATGTACTGTGTAATTTCTCCTGTTCCATTTATTTAAAAACAAATCATAGAAAGATTTAATATCAACTACAAGGATTGAATCAGACCTCTTATGCCATCTGGTCAGGAAGCTTTACTGAAATTCTCACTACTCTTATTAGAGTCACCACTGCTGGGTTGGTCTGTCTAAAGCATTTCCTGGGTAAAGGGAGTTTAGCATCACAGTTTTGCTTTTTCTCAAATTGCTCGGGCATGAGGAATAGGTCTTGGTCCCTTTTCAGCATGGCACTTGCAGAAGCCATGATGCTGTGAACACCTTTCATCTCAGTGGCCACTGAATTCCTTTTGGAGAACTTTTTATTCAGATTTTAGAAAGAAAATTATTTGATTTGAGTTTAATTGCCAACAGGTGCTGTTAAATGGGGTTTATATATATTTATATCTTAAGTCACAGCCTGTTTATCATTTTAGATTAATTCTTATGATGGATCTTATCTCCCTTGTTCTAATTTTCTAAAATGTTTTTGTTTCTATTATTGCAGAGCCGAGAAGATTAGCAAAATACAGACTATACCTGGCTGTTTGGAGATTGCAGTTGATTGTGTTCCTTTGGAACATCCAAGTATGATTCCACTTTATAATTAATTATTATAATTTAAAAGAATATTGTCATAGACTTTCCAACCATAATTGCAACTTTGAGACAGTTCTGGTAGAAGTGTCTATTGTTGTATAGAAAAATGTTTGCAGGGGAGTGCTTTTGATTTGTTTTCTTGAATTAGACTTCTTTGTTTCATCCTGCACCTGGCCAGATGTACCCAGGGGTGTGGAACACAGCATGCTGAATCCGTGTGTGGTGAAAGTCCAAAGACTACTTTTTGATCTGTAAAGGATTAGGCCAAAGAGCTGAGTGGAATTCTGTACCTTGAGGTTAATACTCCTGAGCTATTGATGGGCTGTGGTGCTCATATAGAATCATAGAATCATAGAATCATTTAGGTTGGAAGAGACCCCTGGGATCATCAAGTCCAACCGTCAGCCCTACTCTACAAGTTCTCCCCTACACCAGATCCCTCAACACCACATCTAATCTACTCTTAAACACAGTCAGGGAGGGTGACTCCACCACCTCCCTGGGCAGCTGATTCCACTGACTGACCACTCTCTCCATGAAAAATTTTTTCCTAATGTCCAGCCTAACCCTACCCTGCTGCAGCTTGCAGCCATTCCCTCTTGTCCTGTCGCTCATTGCCCGTGAGAAGAGACCAGCACCAATCTCTCTACAGTGCCCTTTCAAGCAGTTGTAGAGAGTGATGAGGTCTCCCCTCAGCCTCCTCTTCCTCAAACTAAACAATCCCAACTCCCTCAATCGATCCAACTCCCTCAATCGATCCAACTCCCTCAATCGATCAAGATCAATCGATCATATCCTCCAAGAATTAGCACGTATGGGACATACAGCCAGTTTCAAGAACGCTGACTAGGTGGAGGACTTGCTTCAGAGGCCACTCTGACATCAGTGCAGCAACTGCTTAGCCAGATGCTTTAACAATCATTTTATCTCTTTTTAAATTTTCTGTTTCACATGCCACATTTCTGTGACCCACTGTTGCAAAAGACTCACGTTGATTGAATTCCTCTGAAGTCTTTATACCATCTTCATGTGGTATTAGATAAAAAAATGGCTTCACTAACATTTCAAAAGAAATTTTTATTTTTGAAATTAAAAGCAGCTGATATCTCAGACTAGGCAGAATGGTCATAGGCAGCTTGAGACTCGTACTGTTACCTGACTCACTGTGCACTGCAGCCAGGTCAAAGTCTGTCTTTAAAGGGTGTGTGTTAGTAAAGTGCCCAGTTCCTGTGGAAAGTCAACGAAAATTCCCTCACTCTGAGGAGTAACAGCTCAAACGTTTCTTTAGTATGCGGAAAATTTGTCTTACTCTGAATGAGGCTGTAAAATAATTTGAATACTTTATTATATTGTAATATTATTGATACTTATATATAATATATATATGTTACATTTTAAACAATTTATAAACTACCAGAAAGCTTCTGTGCTTTTGGCCAAACAGCCTTTGAGTTCCCCATTCTGAAGTTAAATATCTCACTGATTTAATGGCATGAGCAGTGTATACTCTATCCTTTTCTAATCTCTTGCTGTCTGGGTGACAGAGTGCTTGTTTTCATCTTCTGTTTCTTGATCTGATTTCTGTTACCCCAATTGCATCATATAATTAATCTAGTTCTGCACTACTTGTTTCTTCATTTCATTTCCTGCTACTAGATAATAGAAAAGCTTAAATGAGATAGTGAGCTCCAAAATTAATTGGAAACAGCATCGCATCAGTATACTCTGTTGAAACTATCTGTATACCAATGGTGCTGTTATGCTCAAATACTGTGTGTGTCAAATGAAGCATTCAGTGCAGTACTATTTACCTGAAGTGAGATAAACCATTTAAGGATGATACATCTTAATTGTTCTTGGGTAACATGGATGCAATATAAGGTAGAATTTGACCTCTTGCATCTCAGCATTACTTACTCCTTGCAAGTTAAGGCAGGATTTCACTTGTTCTATGTCAATATTATTTATTCCTAGCAGGAAGACTATAAAAACAAACATAATATGTGATGGTTTTCTCTTCTCTTCTTTTGAAGACTGTGTAACTTCATCTTTTATTCCAATCAAGCCATTTAATGACATAAAGGAGCATCAACCTACAGTGGAAGTTGAGGAGTTTGTACAGGAATCAACAAAATATTCTCGACCTTACAGAGTATACAGGAACCAAATATACATATATCCAAAACACCTCAAGTATGATAGCCAAAAATTCTTCAACAAGGTACAGTATGTGACCACTTCAGGCTGATGTTGGGTAGCAGTGTACTGTATGAGCTCTCATTGAAATGAAGGAGTGCTTATCCTAAAGGAGGTGAAAACAGTGATGAGAGCCACTGACTTGGCTTTTGATCTTTTTCAGTTTCTCTAATCATTTAACATTGATACAATTTTAATGAAATGAATCTATAGATTAATTTTAAGTTCTATCACTGATTCAAAGAGTAATAATAGCTTTTTCACAATTTTAAGAAGGGCTGTATTTTAATGAAATGATGCACACAGATAAAATTAATCTGGATAATATTTGTAGTTCTTAAGTGGCATTTTAAATGTTGATATACCATCTGTTTCTCCTAGATTTTGAAAACAGTTTACTTCATCCCTTCTAGTCTTTCTGGGTACCCCACTTTTGATCTAAGCTTTAACACATTTGTGTCTTTCCAGGCACGGAATATAACTGTGTGCATTGAATTTAAAAGCTCTGATGAAGAAGGAGCGAAGCCACTGAAGGTGAGCCACAACATGAGTATATTCAGAGAACAGTGCTTCCGAGGATATTACCCCCAAGAATCAGGGCAACACTAACCCAGAACAATTAAAGAGTGAATGTTGTCGTGCATCCTTCTACATACGCACTGTGGTTCTGTCTGATCCCAGCTGGTTGTAATGACTCCAGTTTGCAGTGCCATTTTGCAGTGCCAGCGTTCTGATTGGTGGAGGGAAAAGAAGACTTATCAGAAAACGTAGCCACTTTTTACAGTACAACTTGCTTATTCTAAAATTTACCATTTACCCTCCATTTCTCACTGAGCTTATGACACTTGATGGAAAAGAGTGAGGCACAAAACTATAAGAACCTTAAATTTAATTCTTACCTTTGCTATTGATTAAGAGCTATGGCATAGTATCGTCCTGTAGTTCTCCCACCAAAGTTGCCATCACTGAGTAGTCAGGAACCTCCAGACTGGCCACTGCCAGCAAGGAGAGTAGGAGATTGTTAACTGGTGTATCTTTTGCAACATTGAAAAGTCAGTACTGGCATTGTATTGTGTATTGAACTGCATAAAATGAAATAGCTTTTTTAAAGCTTTTGTAAAGCTTTTTGCAGAAAACTCTGAAATTGGTAATGACAAGGAAGAAGTCTTAGGAGTCTGCCTTGCTTAGCAGAGTATAGGGTAATTGTCACAGAATCAATGGACTTTTACTGGAAGCTTGTATAAAACATTGCAGGTTTGAGCACTTACTGTATTTCTTTTAATATTTGATCAACATGATTATCAATCTTTCATGATATTATTTTCAATGTACCTTCATATTGGATATACCAAGACTAGTTTTATCAGCAGAATTTCACAATGTAATTAAAGCATGTTACTTTTATCAGTGTATTTATGGGAAGCCAGGTGGACCATTATTTACAACAGCAGCCTACACCGCTGTGCTACATCATTCCCAGAATCCTGATTTCTATGATGAGGTCAGTCCGCTTTTTNAAGGGTCCAGCTGCATATCTGAATTTAATGGAATAGTAAACATTATAAAGAAGGGTGGAGCCAAATGTCAGAACAAACCCCGCCCTGAGATGATCTGCATTGGGGCATTTTCGTTCATCTAGTGGTCAGAACAGAATGTACAGTGACGGGCAGTGGCTGCAGCAAGTCATTTAGCTGGTGCTTTTGAGGATGCAGCTATGGAATAGAGTTCATGAGTTGGCCTTTGCCAAACGTTAGTAGCACATGCATATTCATGTTTCACCAACACGAGATATTAATTCTCCAGGCTTTCTGCAGGTGAATTTAATTTCACCCTTGCAGAGGCTAGTGTTTGATGGCCCGTAAATGTTACATCTCTGTTCTGTATTTTCCACTACTGCTTTATGTGTAGTGATAAGGCTGGCAGACTTACATAGCCAGCGCTTTCCAAACGGTGGGCTTGATCTTGGAAAAAATTCCTTTTGCAGTTAAAAGTCACTTTGATAAAATGGCGTGGGCAAGACCAGCGAATAATGTACAGCTACATGTGAAGTATCAATTTAAGATTTGTGTTTGGGAACTGAGATGGAACTTAAGGCATTACATCTTCAGAGACCTTGAACCCCCACCTACTCCTTTGCGAGCAGTTTCAAGTTTTAACACATCTGAAAATGCCCTTCATGCAATGCTAGTGAGCCATCTGGTTTGGGCAGATTACTTTCAACTTCAACAAAGAATTTAATTCAGATCTTAAGAACAGATTTGGCTGGAAGAGGTGTGCACCTGTCCTAAATGTTCTTAGTACAGCACGTGCAGTCTTTAAAAGAATGTAGTATGTTATCAAGAAAGTTGTCTTAATCTCTATGACTGAATGCTCATTTCATATCTATGTTTATGGTATTAGATTATTACCCAGAAGCTGATTTAACCCTGGAAGCGTTTATCAACGATTTCTAAATCTTACTTTAAGCATAGGATTAGCTTGGATAAACTCTATCACAGCCCACAAGGGCAAGGGGTCTTTTTTTGTTAGTTCCTATGGTAACATGTTTTGATTACTGTGTATTTTTATTCCAATAGGTTAATAATGCCTCAAACCCAATCTATAGGGATTCATGGATGACATGATATGGAATTTAAGACTGAGCAAAAATCGTAAATACAAGTTTATTTTTGTGTCATCCTGTATTACTTGGTCTTTGCCATGAAATGATGATGAAGCAGTAACAGAGTTNGTCAGTCCGCTTTTTCGTTCATTAAGTATCTGCCAATCCCACATGTTTGACAGCGAGACATAAAAATATGTATAAATAATAGTTTTGTTACAATTGCTCGTGTATCTAGATAGGCCTGTGTTATGTACATTTACATACACTCTCTTGGTTTGGTTTTGTTTGTTTTTTT
>VZTM01017222.1:2581-16201 GCA_013400555.1 Jacana jacana | reverse complement strand
ACATTAGGAAAAAATTCTTCACAGAAAGAGTGGTTAGACACTGAACTGGCTGCCCAGGGAAGGTGGTGGGGTCACCATCCCTGACTGTGTTTAAGAGTCGATTAGATATGGTGTTGGGGGATATGGTGTAGGAGAGAACTTTGTAGCATAGGGCTGATGGTTGGACTCGATGATCCCAAGGGTCTCTTCCAACCAAAATGATTCTATGATTCTGTGATAAAACTTCAAACTCCCATCTCCTTCCTCATCAGTCTAATGATTAAGAGCTGAAGATTTGGACCTGAGTTCACCCACTTAACACTGGGTATTTACCCAGTGCATCAGGTTCAACGCCCAAAAAGTCACTGCCATAGGGAAGGATAGTTAGTGGTGGGCAGAATTGTTTATCAGAAGTACCCCTCTTCCCATCTCCTACTCTCCCCCACATTGGCCTCTCAGACTAGAGCCTAACATTGGTGAGAAGTTTCTGCTTTTCTAGTCTACCGGGGAAAATAAATTTGTGGCAAGGCAACACAAGAAGGCACACAGGTTAGATTACCACTTGTGAACTGGGAAACAGTTTGTCTGTACTTTTGCCTCTTGAGAGAACAATGAAAGGATTGGATCACTCTCCCCGGTGTCCTCACCTGACATTCTTCCAACCCAGCTAAGCCAAACCAAAGGGAAAAATAAGGAAGGAAAATATTTCTGTGCCTTGCAAAAAGGAAGAAAAGAGCAAAGCGTGATTCATCAACCCGCTGTTTCATAGAGAAGCAACATGTGGCCATAATTTTATCTAGTGCTCACTCATTAGTTCTACAAAACATTTGCATTTACATTCAGAAATTGGATGTGGTTAATCTGATGTCTTCTACTGTGGACCAGAAGGGAAGTTCATTAGAGAAATTGCAAGGCGAAGGCCTTTTTACCTCAGAACAAGACTTTGGATTTTGTTAATCAGGTACATTTGTCATTTACACTGATGATAAACATTTGACAAGTAATCAGCTCTGGGTGGAATATGATTTACTGCTGCAATTTGGGTTTGTGCTATTAATAACAATAATAATGTTTGGCACCAGTAAAGTCACTGTAAGCAAAGGATAGAACAGATTTTCCAAGCTCTAGCTGGCTGACTGTGGTTTTCCATGTCCTGCTGAGAAGGGTTTGCCAGAGATAGGCCTGTTGGGATCAAAAGGACATGGAAAAACAAGAGCAGAGACCTGGTGCAAGTGTTTAAGGATGGATTACTGGGTTTGGTAGTATTTCTCTCATTTCATTTCTCTCAGATGTGTTTAAGTTAAGACAGCTTTTCAATGTAGTACTGTGGAAGGATGCAATTTTTGAAAAGAAATTTGAGTAGGATTCTGAATAAATTGTGCTGAAAATTTTGTTTCTTGCAGAAAATTAAGTGTTTGTTAGGTAATGGTTGTTGTTTCAGGGTTTTATTCCACTTTTCGCCTTTGTTGTTTCACCCTTTATAGGATGTGTTTGTTTTCCTTCAAAAGTAAAGGAGATCTATTTTCATTGCAAGAATTAAAACCTGCCAACAGGAAATACTTGTTTTGTTCTAAAATCCCATCCTCTCCCCTAATAATCCAAGATTAGTTGTTCACACTTCCTGTATTCTCAGAGAGGCAGGCAGGAAGATCCAAGAAAAGAATTTCTAGAAACCCCTGGTATTTGTACACGTTACAAGAATGTCACCCTGTCTTGGATCTGTACGTGTTTTTCTCTATTGCAAAACTGTGTTTGGTCCAGATACAGAACTATTTAACTCCTGCCAGGCTTTTTCTTGTACTTCTGGCTAGCTATTATTTTTCTCCCATTAGAACACAGTGAATCAATACAGTTTCCTTTCTAACTGAGTTATTACGCAGAGGGTTGGGACAAGATTCAGAGCTGTTTGACTGACAGTGGAGCAACTTTGCCATTAAACAAATGTGAATTACTCACACATGAGAGCACTCATCCTACTGAGGAGGAGCAGGTATTCACTAACTTGAAGTAGTGTTTCTTTTTTATGTCTGATTGCTTAAATAGTGTGTGGCCTTGCTGGTGGAACGTGATAGGTCTCAGAGAGCAGCAAAGGTTACGTACCATTTTTATGATTTTATTCAGTTTGATTCCTAGCTTTTCAAAGCTGCAGCCTAGCCCTTTTCTGAAATCTCTGATACATGCGTCATCTCAAAGAACTGTCACAAACATTTTATTCGTATATTTACTTCTTTATTGAAGAACTGTTTTTCGTTCAGGTGTACCTGATTGAAATGAAAATACTATTTTTGTAATGCACTTGAGTGTTTTTCATTTTGTGCAAAGACAAAGTTTGGACTCTCTTTTCATCCTTTCTATTGCAACCTTTGCGATATATTTGATTGATAGATTTTATTACTATGGTTACTCCAATTTTATGTGGCAGATTTTATTGTGAGAGTAGTATCATGCTCTGCCCTCATTCAGCCTACTTTGTTTATTATTGTTTCTTGTGGGTTTTTTTCTACTGCTCACCTTGAAAACAAGCTTGCTGCAACTTAAGGACCTTCTCATATCTTTAATTCCACTATGTTCTGCACTGCTACCTTACAGAGAGAGGAATCTTATGTACTGAATCTTATGTACTGTACCACAAAATTTTGCTGGCTGCAAGAATTGAGAAATCAAAACCACACAGGGAGCTTCCATCATATAACATGGCACTTTCTGTTTTTATTTTCCCCTAATTTTTATCTGAAAAAAAAAGATTTTGGAGAGCAAGTCACAGTGATTTACTTGCATGCTGCAGGCTGATTTAGGATGCTTATTCGATCAGTCTGCTTCTAATGACACTAGAAATACCATAATGGATGGAACATTCCTGGCCTGTTCTAAATTGGATTAGATGGTTTATTAATGTAATACCAGCAAGCCAAATCAGCCTGTGATGCCATGGGGATTAACCTATAGGGAATATTTGATCTCTAATGCCTGTGTGCTAGTTGAAGTGCAGTTGTATCTTCTGATTTAATAAACCATTTTTATATTTCCCAGCGGTATGTGTGTGTTTGAGCAGGATGAGCTAATTGGTAGAATTACCCTTTTTAAATGAAACTTCATAACTTGCTGCTAAATGGAAGAATACTAAGTACTTCAGTCTTAAAAGATTTGGACATTGTTTATGCAATTTCTTCTTGATAGCTTAAATGCTAAGGACCACACAAGTATTTAGTGTTCTCTGTTAAGAGGCAAAACTAAGATGCTGGTGTACCTTGTCAAATACTCATCCATTACTGAACTGAGGAATCACAAAAGATACGTATCCCTGCAAGTCCAATATATTAGATCGGTTTGTATTCTGGTCATCACATGATGTCTTTAAAAGTTAACTCTCTGTATACAGACGTTTACAGGTTCATGATCAAACTATTAGGAAATGCATTGAAAAACAAGGAAAAATTACGCAGTGCCACATTCCTGGGTGCTGAAGAGTTCGCTGCAGGTGTGTCTGAAGTCTGGCTGGCAGATGGCTCATGCTGGCAGGAAACAGAGGCACAGGGGAAGCAGTAAGAGAACTGCAGAATTACAAAGCCAAGACTTCCTCTCTGTTTAGGTGTGTGCATCTTAGTGCATTGTACTAACTGGTAACTTTTACTAAAGTGAATGTAAAATGACTACATTAGGATCAAGTAATTTGCTGTTAAATAAGTCTTCCTGTACCAACTGAAATCTGCTATAACTTTGTGACTGATTTTGACAGTAGCAGAGGATGCATTTTATGGAAATTAATCAATTAATACATATAAATATATATGTTTCCCAGGTATAATTGCCTTAATTTGAATAGCCATGACATAATGTACAGAGACCTGAAATAAAATCATTCCCCTCCACTTTGCCCTCTGACTTAGGTGCTTTTAGGGCTAAAAATTTCAGGCTTCCATACAGATCGTATAAACCTGAAGCAGTACCTACCACAATATGAAAATATATAATTTTCCCCACCAAATTATGCATGCCACACATCTAAGACAGACACATCTTTCCCTTTCGCTGAACTGTGACAGATATTAAACTAATCCTGATTAACACCTGGGTTTGAATCCCTTAGTATATTCCATAATACAGCTAGGATTACAGGATTTCCACTTATATATTGTGTACGTACTGCATGAAAACATGCATTTCTGACCTTGTCCATTCACAAAATAACAGACTATAAAATAATTGCATGCTGATATATTGGAACAAGATTTTGGGTCTTTTTTAACGGTCTAAAGAGGTTATTACTAATATTTCTGTCATTCCAAGTCTTTTCAGCATAAATGTGTAAATCTATTTGAAGTGTGCTTTGAGAAACAGTACTATAAAACCCATAAAGTTCCTACAGTTTTGTCCAAAACCTTTTCCAAGAAGCAACAAAAGTGGACACCATGAGAGTATTTGCTAGTCTATATCGGGTGCTTGTGATGACTTATGCAACATTTGTATAGCGAGATACCAAAATGCCAGTCAGTATGATCATCATTCTGCATTAGAGGCTGTCTGCTCACCCACTGGTTTGCTGGGTGGAGTAGGCTTTCAGGTATTTTGCTTCAAATTATAATCTATCAAATATATCAAACAAAGAAAATCAGACATTGTTTTTTCTTCCCAGCTGTTTTGGAGATGTTTGATCTTTGACTGCCACTGAAACTTTTCTTTCTAAGCAACTCTCTTCTAAACATCACTGTGTCAGCTGAAGTCGTATTGCTTGCTGGAGTTGTCTTTTCCTTTATTAGACCACTTGTCTTCAGCTGACATCTTTAAAATAGAATAGTTTCACTGGTACTGAGCCATTATGAGTTACATACCTCCTTTCTTTATGTTTCTGTGGAAGAATTGTTTCATTATAACATGTCGTATCTCTTTTTCTCACTTTATGTTGGTATGCAGGCCAGAATCTCTTGATATGATAGTCTGGGTGTATGAGGAGACAATGTTAAGGAAATAATTGTAGAGATTTTCTCCTGTGGCTAAGTTGGTCAATCATGACTTTGTGTCCAGCAGGAAACTTTCTGGTAGGTGTGGACAGCTGTTCTCTGACTTACATCATTAGCTATAAAATTTTTCCAGTAGTGGTAGGACACTTGTAATAATAAATCAAGTTTGGGAGAACTGGCATGTGTTTTGAGTGTGTGTGCTACTGATGTGAAGGGACACGTTTTCAACTGCAGTTGCTTGAATCGTGCACAAGTATTTCTGTGCAAGAACAGAAATTGGGCTTCATGTTCGCTTGTTCATGAACACATGCTGACTTCCCTGTCTCGAGAAAGTACATCCAAGATGTTGTTATGCTGGAAACTGGACACTGAACGATATACATCCTATCTGATGGGAGTGGTGCTGTTATGCTGTAACTTTTAGTAGAGTTAGTCACTTTAGAAAACACTCTGGATGCAGTCATGAAATATATTTGACTTCACTCTGAATAGTGGAGTAGGTAATAATCAGTAGTAATAGAAGTGGAGTATTGTTACAGGTCAGAGAATATAAATATTTTTGCCTATTGGTGTACCTCTGTGTAGTGCAAACATTCCTGATACTGTGACCTTGTGCATCTAGTGACTGGGACACTTTGGTCTGTATCTAATAACTCCAAAGAGCTGCTATTTTGAGGGCTTGTGTTACAACAACTTTTACTTCTGGGTCATTTGGGTTATGTCAGGCTCAAAAAGGAAGATCACCATGTTTTGGACAAAGATAAAGACTTCTTACATTTCTGGTTTGAAACTATAATACTAGCAGTAGAAGTAAAGATGTAGCTGTTGCACAGCCCTATGTGTTTAGAAGATATTTACTTTGAATTTGGAATTCATTTCCCTGCAAACTGTCCGAGACACTTTAAACATTTTAAACACTCTGCTGTAAATCCATCACTGATATTTTCTACAACTGTGGAAATTCATGAGAAAACAGGCTTTGAAAACCTTGCTCATCGATGTATGTATGTAAGCTGTCTGAAATATCTTCTAGCTTTTCTCCCTGTCAAGCCATATAACTGCTTCCAAAGACACCTGCCTTTACTAATGAAAAGCTATAATAAATTGTTCCAATAAACATTTCCAGAAATGTTCTGATGACACTCAGAGCCACATAAAGGTAGAGTCGGTAAAGAGCAACAAACAAGCAGTATTTCATAGTCGCTATAATGCCAGCAAGATAAGCATACTGCTCCTGAGAACTTCACAGTACATGTTACCAAGCACACCCTGCCCAAGAGAAGAAAAATTGTAGGATGATGATGATTATGACTTGGAACAGCACAAGAAAAATATTCTGGTTTTGTATTCCACCACTTTGTACTCCTTGACTTTCAGAAGCGACCATTCCATAAAAGTCATATTTGCTTTCCTTTGATTTACAATTATTGAAATTTTAATAAGGATTGTGCAGTGACTCCAGACATCACATATTGTCAGTGAGAAATTATAACTTTATTGCAGCACACACTGACAGCCAACTCATAAAAATGAATGACATTCTATATCATAACATCTCGTAGGCTGTTCAGCATGTTAATAGCTCACTTCATCTTTCTTTAGCATAATGAGGCAGACAGTGTACCAATATTCAAAGTGAAAATGAAGATTAAGAAAATTTGAATTGAAGCAAGAAAGTAGCATTTAGCAGAGGTTCAGGCAACATTCAGATAAAAAGTTTCAATTAAAGTACTGTTAAAGAACCTTTTATCACTTGAGCAAGGCTTTGTTACCAAAGACCAATGCTTACTACAAAAAAAAAAGCCTGTTTCCACCTACACTTGTCTTTTGAAATGCTACTTTTGAAAGGATCTGTAGTCTTGCCCTTATTCCATATAGTACCTTTTTTTGTAGATATTTTATATGTTTAGATTGATATATAGTAAGCTGTTTTTTCATAGTAGATCAAACTAAAAAATGGAAGCAATGTTTAGGAAAGGAAGTAGACATTTTTAGGACTTAGATGATACTTTCCTTTATGCCGTTATACAGATAAAATATTTAGTAGCCAACTTACAAACTATTGCCTGATTACAAGATGAGAATGTCTCTGAAAAAGATATTCATGGATCTACTTCAGTTCCGAGAGATGCAGTTACAACAGTAATATTTATGATACAGAAGTACTACTTAAAGAAACGTAAAACACAACATCGTGGCTGGTAATCTGTCAGGCTGCAATACAGACTGATTTTCAGTACTTTTTTTAGCAGTTTGTGATGTACGTACCTGAACACGGGCAAAACTGTCAATTTACCGTCCCAAATCTGGGAATATTATTATCCGAAATCTCTGTATTCACTGAGAGCTCTGGTTGAGATACCACCACAGACTCACTACAGTCAACTATGAACGTCTTTCTCCATTGTATGAAGCTGGAATCGACCAACCGTAACTACTTATATGTGTAGAATTATCCAGTAAAATGATGCAGCTGAAGTTGCTGCTGCTGGCTTTAATGTTGTTGGTGTTGTTTATGACCAACAACAAAATCTCTCTTTAGTTTTGTAAGGACTCCTTCTTCAGCTCCAAAATTATAAAAATTAAAGAAATAATTTTTTTTTCCTAAAAAATTCCTAAATCAAAGTATTTATGCTTTGTTTTTTTTTTTTTTTTTTTTCAATATACATGCACTTTTAAAACAGTGTATAGATCTGCATTATCTATTGCAGCACCTGAGACAAATGTAGTTCCCACAATGTAAAAATATGGTTTGTACCTGTTGGAAGGGAATGCGTCCCGTGATCTGAATAGAGAACAGTAGATTGATATTCCTTCTTGCAAGAGGGTGGCAGATTTAATCCATTATTACTCTGGAGGGGTCTTTCAGTGGAGTCTCTGTGTGAAAAATGTCACATCAGTACAATGTTTCATTCGTCTCAGAAATATTTGTGATTAACCAACTTACTTTGGGGTCTACAGCCACCAGTGGTAAAGGTTGTTTGGTGCTCCAGGGCACCAGGCCCAGCCAGACTGTCTGCCACAGAGAGCCCTCTGCTGTTGGAAGTGGCCACAGGTCTAGGGCAAAGTGAGATCTTTATTTTTCAATCCAAA
Organism: Jacana jacana; assembly: GCA_013400555.1. Lineage (NCBI taxonomy): Eukaryota > Metazoa > Chordata > Aves > Charadriiformes > Jacanidae > Jacana > Jacana jacana. Next base: position 8,171 of record VZTM01017222.1, on the reverse strand, counting down.
TGATAAAGGGGATAACTTAATTTTCAGGTTTGTTTTTTGCCATTATTCAAACAAAAAAGTTATTTTCTTTGAGTACTCCCATACTGTCTGACACCTGCAATGTTGTCAAATGAGGTACGTGAAATAATGGTAAGATGCTGGAAGCACTACTAAATACATAGCAAATTTCCAAGCAATTTAATTGAATCCCCTATCCTTGTTACAAGTGCGAAGAAATTAGACACTCATGGTGATGTATGCTCTCTGTGGAGATCTGTCTACCCAAATTTAACGGTCCTTCCCTCTTTGTCTGAACTGCTTTGCCTACTGCTTTTTCCACTCTTTTGATTTTAAACTGTTAATCCTTCAGCATACTTTTCAGTTCAGGCCATTTAGGGTTTCTATCACCAACCAACTATTCATTCTGATTTGTTACCTAATGGCCTAAGCTGACTCCTGATTTGATTCTTTGCTCATTAAAAACTTTTCATTATGGGTGATTTTGAAATTTATGCTGATGCTTTAGAACATCCACTCTTAAAAAGGTTTAATGATTTGTTGAATCTTCTCAGTTTATCACATTATGTTAATTTTCCTTCTTGCAAAATGGGCCACACATTAGAACTGGGTATGTTACTTAATCTTCATCACAGTAATATACTTCTTTTTTTCTTTCACATTTGTTTACACATTGCAGAGTAACTTAAGATGTCTTTCCCTTTTCATGTGGTCTTTACCAGCTGCCCAGGAATCAGCGTGCTTTTAAATCAACAACCCTGCATAAAGACAGCTCTCAGAACCAGCCAAAGCCCCCTTCCAGGTCCTTGTCTCTCCTTTCTGGTTGTCTCCTCTCTGTTTCCTCCTTCAGTCAGCTGTACAGGATTCCTGCTTGCAGTTCCTTTCCCTTCATTTGGTTCAACGTACTGTCAAGCACACAGTAGTCATATTGATATTTACTTGTTTTTTTTCTTGAAATTAAAATTCCCTTCCCTGTATTTCTGCAAACAAAATGATTAGACTACTTTGATCTCTTTTGGTGGTTATTTTAAGTACTCTGTACCCATTCCTAAGGCTTATCAACCTTCTGCTGAATATTTCTTTTCACTCAAGGTCAGCTTCTAGTTTGCTAGAATATACCCACAATTACTTTTAGAATTAAGAAAGCTTGGCTAGTCTGACTAAATGTAGTGAGTTTTAATCCAGTTTATACCATTCCTTTTATTTCACTGGCAGTTGAGAAGGTAGTAGTGAAATAGCTTTTTCAGCAGCTTCATATATTAGATTTTATCGGTAAGTCTTAGTTCCCAGATCTGGTTGCTCATTGGAAAAACTCAAAAGTAATTCTCCGAAGCTAGTGAGTTAAATTTATCCCTATGTCATAAGTGAGTTTAGCTTAGGACTGGAGGTCTGATTAAGATAAGTACTACTTTAAAGGTTACCTGGCTTTCTGCAGGGTTTAGGAAGTATAGCTGCAGTGAAAAGTAACCGGAATGCAACCACTGCCTGGCAATGTCATGGGCACCGACAAATTTATGGAAGGAAGTTCAGAGTTAGCCATATACATCAGCTGATGACAGGTACGGATTGTCTCCCGGGTTGATGGAATCACTTCTCATACCTGCAATATGAATATAGCATATACTTCAGCCGATGACAGGTATGGACTGTCTCCTTGGTTGATGAAACCAGCTCTCAGTCTTGCAATACAAATATACCATAAAGGTGAAATTATTTGGGCAAAGTTAATACACATGGGAGGGCTTCATGTGCTGCGTTACTCCATTTGAGGACAATTGCATTGAATTCATGAGAGTTCAGTGATATAAATCTGGTGCAATCTGGGTAAAATTCTACAGATTGCCTCCTTTCGCATCAGTTCATAGAGACCAAACTTCTCAACTGGTAGTGTGCAGCCAGTCAATCACTCTACCTGTTGTCTCTGTTTTCCCATTTACCAAAATTATTCTTTGTTATCCGGGTATCAGTGATCTTTTCTTCTTCACTTGGAATTTGGACTGGTTTATCAAATTTTTGTTTTCTGTATTCTGTTATTATTTAGCTAGTGCTATTTGTCTGAGGAATTATTATTGCAACTACTGAATGCTTTTCTGTGGTCAAAACACAAAGGTACCGTTACTCATATACATTGTTTGTGGTGTCACTAGCGTGCAGAAAATACCCAGATATGCTTTCCAGTCTTCACAGATCTTGAAAAGCAGTTCATGTTATGCATAATTATCTGAGGGATACTTATAGATACATGGCATTGTATTCCTTTAAACCTAGTGGGTAAAGTACAGTCAAGAATTTCTGGTTGCCAGAAGAGCTTTCAGAGTGAAAACAGCAGCTTTCTGCATTTTTTATTTGCCTATTAAATGCATGCTTTACTTTTTACCAAGCTCTTTGCACATAATATGAGCTTTTTGGTCTAGTCTTCCATTTCAGTGTGCAAATACCTTATTTACACTTTATTTATAGTTTTTATGTCCAGAAGAAAATCTTCCCACTTATCTTTACATACATGATTTCCCAAGGAAATGTCTGAGCTCTTGTACAATTCATGCACTCTGCTTATTATTACTTGGGTTTAGCACTATCCTGTTTCCAGGTTGTTTTCTTCTTTGACTCAACTTCTCAGAAGAATGAAAATCGAAAAAGAATGGGAGAAATTAAGCACGCTTTTTATTAACAATGCTTTTCAAGCACAGAGCCTATTCTCAGTAGTTCAGCTCAGCATGTAAGAGGCAGAGAGTAAGAACTGATATCTTACAGAGGTTTATTGTACATCTCTTAATGAACCAGTACTCTCAAAAAACTTTTGAAAAATCATCTGCAAAACAGTAGAAATTCAGATACATCAGTAGTAGTATTTTTCTGCAATATCAGCTTTAAAAATGCACAACACATGATGGGAAGGAAGCGGTTGAGCCATCTGGGATCAGGTCTGCTACTGGTAGCTGGGTAGAGAAGAGCTGGAGTATTTAGGTAAAAATGAATAATCATATAGATGGGATATAGTGGTACACCAGATACCCTTTTTGTGGAGAAGAAAGAAGATAATGACTTTACCAGGAATTCAAAATGTCTGTTCCGATAGACATAATTGCTAGAGATGCGTGTGTGAAATACATTCCACACTACAGTAGTAGATGGTCCTAGGAGTGACCATCTACTAGTCTTGCTAATCTCCAGCACTGGAGCTTCCAAGAAAAGGCAAGAGTTTGTCAGCAGTACTTAAGCTCTAAGTCATCTTGCCTTCCAGAAGCAGTTGGATTAGTTGACCTCAAAAAATAATGTCTAGCACCATTTTATGTTTCCGAGGTTGCATTCACTAAAGTGTGCAACTGATTTCCAGGGTCAGTAAGGATTGCCATTACCTTTTCTCTCAGTTAGTGATACTGTAGTTATAGGTTAGGGAAGCATTTCTTCATCCAAAACTTAATGATATCTTTTGCTACATAGTTTATACAATCTGATATTCCACTTCTGTCTTAAAGCACAGTGAAAGATTTTTCAAGCTACAGAGGATAGCGTATAGGAATATCTCAAATTAGTCAGTCCCATACATTTTAATTATTTTTAGCGAGCCACGAGGTTATTGCATTAATCGTTGAAGTGTGCATAAGAACAGTGAATGATTTATACCAGTTGGAGTAATAGCACTGAAACATTAGCAGGGATAGTGGTTGACATTATATGTCACTTAGTTAACTCCCTTATTAACATAAAGGATATAAAGTATATAATACAGTTATTTTATAAACTCTCCTTCATTGTCTCTGTAACCCTCTTTCAAAGATATACCTATTCAAAGAGATATTTCTAACTCTTACTTTAGACACTTAGTTTAATATTGTGCTATTATTCTCAAAAGCATTGGATAAAACTTCTATTGTATACCTTACCATTGCCTGGTTTCTTTCCTCCTCTGTTCTGTGAGCTCAAAGCTCTTCATGTTTCCATTAAAAAAAAAAATCAAAAACAGAGGGAAGAGGATCTTCTATTTATTGTAAAACCACAATTTAACTTATTAAAAAAAATAATGACAAAAACATTTGACATGAGGACGTGCTCACCAAGTATGTCTGTGCTTTAATACAACATATCCAACCGAAAAAGAGGAGGTGCAGGATGGTTGCATAAAATCAATAATAGATGTCTAAACTGCATGTGTTGCCTGAAAGAACTTTGGGCTAATTTTCCTGATTTTAAAGCAGCTGGAATGGAACTGAGGCCAACTCAATGAATGTCCTTGTCTCTCCATGTCTGTTTCCTCATGTGTAAAACAGAAATGATATTTTCCTCCTCAGTACGGTGGTACCAGTCTCAATTAACATGCTTTCATTGCCTTGGCACTAAGATGTTTTGTTCTGTTGGTCTAAATCCAATGTAAAAGCTACACATGGGAATAGCAGAATTGGACTCTTTGATATATAGAGTCCTGATAATCATAACTCCAATCATAGTTAATTTCAGTTAGGGATTTAAATTCACAAAAATATGAAGCCACTGTTGTCGATAGTCTAAGGGACAATGGGAGAAATGTGAGATTAAATACTTGCTAAATTGTTACCAATTAACACATTCAAACTCCATCGTGTTGACAAAGCATTAAACTAGCCTGGAATTATTAAAATATAGTTTTTAAAACGTTTGATAGGTAGACCAATAAAAAAGCTTTTGTGAGTTACTGCAAAAGAATCTTATGCTGCCTTTTTTAAGTAAGCAGCGGGAGACAATGCACTGATCTTAAGGCTGGAGATAGGAGTGTCTGGTGTTGTGAAATATGTGCTTTTGATTCATGGCACATATTCAACATTTCTGCCATACATTTCTAGAGCTAATTTTATTTAAATCACTATTATCTGAATGGAACATGTCCTACAAATCAGAACACAATGGATGTTAAATATTGACTTTTCAATTGGAAGGGCATACTCATTATCCAACTGGAATCATCCTATCTTAAATGTACATAAGAAAACAGAATCTAAATCCTATATAATTCCTCTAGTGAAGTAATGTTTATTGTATCCGTAATGCTCTTCTGACTCGGCTTTTTGTTACTTCTGCTGCCTACAACTATCTGATGTTAGATGCTCTCTTCCCATTATGGCTTGAATAATGTTACAGGCTCATTTGAAATTGCTGTGCACAATAAACTGTTCTGACAATTGCTGTTACAGGTTTTCTAGAGGTGACATCACATTTTCTAATTTTCTGATACCAAAAAATGGCCTTGACTATTTTGTTTCTAACTTTACAGATTATATGGAACTTGCACTACCTAAGTAATGAAAGTGCTAATCTTTTTTCTTTCACCTTTTTTAAAGCAAGTTTTCACATGGGACATTTTCAAAACTTGTTAAGCTGGTTCTTTATTTCTACTAAGTTCCTACTTGGCATAGCAGAAAGAACAGCAAAGGAGAGTGTAAACCAGTGTTATGACTCCTTATATCCCAAGTTGTCTGCAGCCCTAGGTAGGACAAATGATTCAGAACTAGTTTATAGTAACAGAAATAGACTGCTAGCTGGTACCGAGGTCTATCAGGGCCTACATCTGCTGGCTTCTCTCATTCCCAGTAGATGTCCATTCAACTGTCTTGGCGTT
>VZTM01017221.1:8309-19051 GCA_013400555.1 Jacana jacana | reverse complement strand
AGGGCATTTATAGAACACATTGGGGGCATCATCCCACAAAATTAAACTACTTAGAAGCTTCATTAGCTTACTGCAAAAATTTAAAAGCGAGTTACTTAATCTTCACCGCTCTGTACACTTAATTGTAGGTTAATGCAAATTATGAAGATAATCCAACTAATACTTCTAGGTTCAAAGTGGATTTCATTTAAGTCTGATATGTGGTGCTCTCTGTCCAAACTTGTCCTTGAGAAGGCAATCTAGCTAATTATATCATTTACATTTATTTTTCAAACTAAAATGTAGATTTTCATTCCAAACCATGTCATACCTTATTCCTTACCAGGAAATAGTCTTTCCAGTGCATAAAATTATTGTGGTATTAGGCCTAACTATTATTTGGAAGAGGAGGAGGAATAAAATTATAGTCAGAATTACACATGTTAACTGAATTCTTCTGTAGAAAACATTCTTGAAAGAACATGATGTTCTCTTAAGGTTTTTATAGTAATCTGATTCTATTATTTCTTAACTTCCTATCGCTTTAATAATTCACCAAGGCATATGTTTAAGATATATAAAAATCTTTTTGGCATGGTAATTTTCAGTTATTTCTCTAAGAATATTAAAATGTTGTTACATACAGCCTTTTTAAAAAAATCCTCCTGAATGTGGCTCAGAGAACCTGTACTTCGTTTTCCAGCATAAAACGAAACAGGCCTGATCTACCCATTAATGTTCCTTTATAACTCTTTGGTAGGATAAAAAGACTTTAAGATTCATTAAAATTCACTATGCCTTAGAATCATAATAAATGTCATTACTCTAAACTCTAAAATATATTTGAATATTTCATGTTTCCTTTATCTACATGCATCTCATTTGTGTGCTCCTAAAGTGTTATTCTGCATTAGTCTAAAAGAATCAAATTATTGAATAACCAAGACATTAAACAATTAGGTTCAACTGCTTGCTTGGCAAAGGACAAGCACATGTGTGCAGCCTTAGTACCTACCCTGTGTTCTAATGCTACATAGGATTTTTAACCACTGGCTCCTATGTGCCAAATGCATGAGCAGCCCCTGCAGCAGGGATATGAATCCAAAAAGTGTCCTCTCTAAGGGCTAGGGAAACACAAACACACATATGTATTCCATCTTTCTCTCACTTCCAGAAATCCCACCTGTAGACAAAGAGCTGCAGTAGAAGAGAGTAGCCCCTCCATCTCCTGCTCTGCCTAGCTGGAACACACTCACAAAATGAGGGTTTCAACACCTCTCAATGCTCTTTACGCTGAGGGAAGCCCCAGCCTTGGTCTCAAAGAGACCCTTCCAGACAAATAGACCTAGCAATTCACCTGTTCCCTAATGGATTTGTGAATGCTTCCTACACAGACTTCCTCAGGCCATACAGCTATGATTGTCACACTTGTGGTGGCTATACAGTTTTGTGTTGCCCATGTGTGTTAGCCCCAGACATTCCTACTGAAATAGGCTCTTTGAGAGACTTGGGAGTCCATGATAAAAGTATTGGATGTCTTCATCTCTGCCTTGTGGCTTCAGGCAAGAGCAGAGGCTGAGACACCAGTGTTACTCATGTTCCAGTAGCAGAATTTCAGATACATGTAAAACAGAAAGGACAACTATGGATTCTGAGGCTCATAAACAGAATCTGGATTTCTTCCAACTTGCCTTGCTCAGAGTTAATTTACTTAAATTTCCAATTTCCAGAGTGGATCTTGGATGACTGCTTGCCTGGAAGACCTTACCCTACATTCTTCTTCTTAATACATGACTTGCATGCCTGTTGACTAGTACCCTGTAGAAGAGGATTAGTAAGACACATGGTGCAGTATTCAGTAACTAGCATTTAAAGCATTTAGCCAGCACGTTCAGTTATAAATAGATTTGTGAAACTGTGTGTCTCGGACTGGGTTAAAAATATATGGACAAAAACTAACCCCTATGAGATACCAGCATGAGTCTTAATGCTCACTTTGTACTCTAAATGCTATGAAATAGCAAAGGGATAGCCAATATAAGGCTGTAATAGACAGGAAAATTTTGCTTTGAGGGAATATTGAAGCAGTTTGTATTGTTGCTTTCTAACCCTGTTAAAACTCTGCTGCTGCTCCTGCTGCTAAGGCGCCCACAAAAAAAATGTTGCTTTCACATCATCTGTTATTGTTGGCACTGCACATTTTCTAAGTCTTTACATCTTAGTTGAAAAAAATTATCCAATTTCAGATGCAGAAAGCACCTGTACAGTACAGGTGCTATCATTTTGCTTCCTCATGCTGATCTGCAGGAAGAAATCAAAACTTTTCTAACAGTACAAGCCAATTTCCACAGTTTTGAGACCTTGACTTCTGAACACCTGCTGTCTCCAGATTTCCTACTGCCTTCCAATGGCACACATTCCTTTGGCTATCCTTTGAATGAGTGGGTTATTCAAGAAGATAGAATGTGTTACTGAATCAAGCTATGCAATTGAAGGTGAAAATAACTGATCACGGTGACTGAGTCTCAACAGCTCATGAAGCTAGCTGTTTACATGCTCACTTCTAACCCATTACAAATGCGACAAAATACATTGGCTTGTCACCCCTTTTCCTGCAACCCAACTTTTCAGTCACTAGACATCCACACAGTCTTGCCCCTCCTTCACTCCCCCACTACCTTCTACATGTTTTAGATTTAGTAAACAATTCATTCTACTTAGCTCTGTCAAACTTGCAGTGTTCATTTCTTCCTTCTAACAGGATAAAATCTTCCATGGAATGGGAAGGACACAAAAAGAGAGGTGGTTTGAGAAGACAGTGATGTGTTGTAGATGTGAAGTTGTCTTTGGCTTTCCACTGCATAGAAGATTTTTTTCTTTTGGTATTTTTTTGGTGTGTGTGTGATGATTCACTCCCCCCATCCTAACTCCCCCCTCCCAAAGATTTATCAATTCCTCTTCCAGCCAACACATCATCTTCTCTCTCCCTCTTGTTCTCAGACAGCTTTCTGTCTTAACCACAACTTCTTGTAGAACTTATTTCCCTTCTTTGTATCCTTTCCACTGCAAATCTCCTTTCACTTTCTTGAAATTTCTTCCCTACTTAATGGAAACCAGATCCCCACATTGTCACAAAACAAGCGTTGTATCCCACTTGCCTCCAGCTTTCAAGTAATTTTTTATCACCTCTAAAATAAGCTGAATGTGTTACTATGCTGCATGCAGTTTATTATGATTATAGCTTCCTCTTCTCCATGTTAGTGCTTCTCTAGTACAGCTAAAAATCACTGTTAGTATTTCTGGTGACCTGCATACAGGAATGATGGAGTAAAATGCTGACTACTGTCTTGTGATCAGAGAAGTGACATGGTGCCTCTGCTGCACAAGCACCCAAGGGAAGAGCAACTACTAGTGGTAGTGAGTCAATGGAAGTAGGTGGATGCTGGTTTTCTCCCGTAAACCCCTCCTTCAATACATGCAAGGAGAAACCATGTTTAACAGACTAACCATCTGAAGATTCTAGGTGCTCCAATGTCTGTCCTTTCTGAGGAAAATAAACATCTTATAGGATAAAGAAACATTTAGTTAATATTGGAGGGAGGTTCTTTCTACAACCAACTGCCTCTTCTCCAGGGTAGGCAAACAGACCGATACTGTGAGAGTGAGTACAAGGTGGCTCAATGAATCATGGCAATCTAAACCCTGGATACATGCCGAGAGCTGTGCTACTTTTCATGACCAGACAGTTACCAGTGCAACAGCCAGGCAGGACAGCACAGTACATGGGATCATGCTGTTCCAGGTTAGTAGGCCACAGGCTGACTAACCCTCCAGTTGCTCACCCAATGGGCTGAACACAGTGAAAACAAAGCCAAAGAAAAGTTCAAATGATTCAGGTAAATTTAAGGGTACTTATCTGAGTTCAATGTATTGTCCAAACTTTTGGAAGTTCACTCCTTATGAACTATTTCGGGCATGGAAAAGTAGCAAGAAACATTCACTAGCCCAGATATTATAAAAAAAGAAAAACAATTAATTTTAAAAACTGATGCCACAGAAGGATCTCATTCTATATCCTTCTTTTGCAGAATCCCAACCCAGATATATTATGAGGAGGAGTATAATAAGTTGAATGCAGAAATGCAACATGCATATTTAAACTCGGGTGGGTAGGGGAAAAAATCACATCCATATTCAGAATATGTTTGTTCTGTTTTATCTCCACATGTAAACACTTGGTCTTGTATTTTGCCCACAGTTAAGCAGTCGTTGTTTCCAGTTATCCCAAACTACTTCCCTTTAAAAAACCATGTAAAATATTAGGCTTAACTCACCTCTTTCATATGATTGTAACCCATTAATCTCAGAGATGCCACTTGTATTGAGGTAGTACAAAAGAAAGGAGAATCAGTTTTGACTGTTTTGAGTGCAGAAAGACTAATTGATTGAGGGGGCTCATCTTTTACTTAGCATACATGGGCATGCAGTGACTGTAGCTCAGCTAGGTAGATTTAAGGCAGTCTGAAGCCAGCTAATTTAAGTCCTACTGCCACAGTGTATGCCGGGCCAAAGCTCAAAGGCAAAATTAATTAAGCATCATACAGCTCCTTAGGTAGGTCTTGCAGCTTTCACTGAATAGTTAGCATGGTAACAATACATCAGCTAGTTAATTTAAAACTACTTAAGTAAGCTGCAGCAACTATAGCATTGTCCTTGGTTCCGAGCTACAATTATGTGATCCGTGAGAAGTACTGGACTTTAAACTTCAGAGCTGTCAAACCAGCACTTTAATAAGCTCTACAGTTTGCAAAGATGTTATATACAAGATATAGTTATTGGGCCTATTGGCCAAATTCTGACATTCTTCATATCATGCATTCCAAGGTGCAATTGTAAATAAAATTCATTTCAGTTTTTTATGTAATCACAGAGAACTGAACAGAATTGGCATTACAGTCTAATGTACATCCTAGAAATAAGCACTTGGCAAAAACTTTGATCATGTTCATCCAAGTGAAATGGGGTGGAGTGTCAGCTCTGTTCACAGCTCTCTAACCACATCCCATGACACAATGTAAGACAAACAGAGATGTACACTGCAGCTTTATGGTCACAATGACAACAGTATCTCATGGAAGTCCCTGAGCGCTCTGCATGGTTGAAATGGGATTTCTTCTAGCAATATTTGTCATTAATATATGGTCAAGGAAAAATGCAGTTGCAAGAAAAGACGTGCTTGAGACTGCAAAATACTTACTGGTGCCTAATTGCTGAAGAAATTTTTCAGGAAAAATCCTCTTAAAATAGAAAACAGTATTTTTAAGCTACTGAGGACATTACAACGTGTGATTATTTGTTGCATCAGAAACAACTGGAAAAAAAGTTAAAATGCCAAGGGATTGCTCTTGTGTGCACCTGAGTTTTTATTAAAATGTAGTGATATTTGTTTGGTATTTCATGTAGTTCCCTTTTTGCTTATTTTTCTTATTTTCCTCATTTTTTTCAGCCTCTCTTTTAAATTCCCTCCCATTCATCTAAACCTAAAGTGGGCAGCACAAGATCTTGACGACTGAATAATGATCTTACCTCAATAAAATAAAAAACTCCAACCAACCATCAAATTACCCCAAAGTTCCTCTTTCTTTCTACTTAACTAAATTACTTAAAAATTGGACTTCAGGAGTGAGCTGCTCAGCAATTAAAGCTTCACTATAAATGGAAAAACACAAGAATTGAAAATAAATAATCATCAATATAAAATCACCTAGGCGTATTAATAGCAAGAAACATTCCGTGGCAATAGAGAAAGAAAAAGCTTAGATAAATCAGAATGTTATGGAATACAATCTCTTAAATGCATTCTTCTTTATTTGTCTGATTTTAAGAGATGAAGAATAAATATATTATCATTATATGTCTTTAGGAAGCTGATAATTCCTGAGCTGTAATATTTACATGCACCCCTAAAACTATTAGAGGCCAAATATGAAAACTACACTACTGAAAACTTATTTTTATCTTCTTATTGTTTTCTGCAAGAAAGCTGCCACATAATAAATTAATCAGAAAAAAACAACTTGAAGTCCTCTCAGGGTTTCACATTTATCTTTGCAAATATATGATACGAAGAATCATTCAAAACAAGCCCTGTAAGTATGTACTGCGAGTTGCCTCCGTTTGTGCTGTACAGATGATCCCAGCTGCCATTAAGATTTGTTTTTATAGCACTTATTGGAATGAAAATAACTGTTGTTTCATATACATCATGTATGAAAATGTCCAGAAGAACTATGTGTAGGAATGGGAATTTCCTCCGCCTTCTCTCCTTAAATTAGAAGCTCTTATTCAGTAAACTGAATACTCCTAGGATTAATAATGCTGATTTATCAGAAATAAATGTCTCCTCTCTAAATATAGTGTAGACTAACTGACAGATAACTACTTTTCCTGTTAATAAAATGGTAAGAATTACAAACAGAGAATTGAAACCATTCCTGGTTAAACTCGTGACATATCAGGAAGCATTTTCTTTTTTCACACCAGCTTGATACTGCTTTTATTTTGTCCTTGAGGTGAGAAATCAGGATGCAAACCAACGTTAAACAGTGGAGCATCTGAAGTGAGCCTATTTCTCAGGGCAGTACCTTAGTCAGAGCTGCAATTCTCTGAGCCAGCTCGGCCTCAACTTCAGGTAAGGTTTCAGCCTTCCTCATCGTCTGTTGCAGCTTCTGCTCAGCCAGCTCCAGGCGCTCCTGCAGTTGTCTGTTCTTATCTTCCAACTGAAGGCCAAAGATAGATAAACAGGTATAAGAAATAAAATCAGAATTAAGATTTCCCCTCAATTTCTTGGTACTGGGGAAGCGGTCAAAACTCACTAGATAGGAATAGATACTCCACAACCTGGGAGAGTTTATTGGAAAGGGATTAACTCAAGAATAGAACTGTGTAGGCTGCTGGTCTCACTGACGAGTGATTTGAGGCTCAAGGATCATATGAAGGTGAAGAAAAGGAGCTGTAAATTGGTACTATTGAAGATGAGCAAAAAGCTTCTCTGATTGATGCATTGTTTATCTGAGCAAAATAAAGGTAGGGGTGGCAGTAAAATAAGAATTTTCTAAATGGAAATATTGACTCCCTCTCACAGAAAAGTATGAGCTAAAATGGGACAGAAGGAAAATTCCACAGATAGAATTCCCAGCAAAGTTTAGGAACAAATTGCCAATTGCCAATTTTCTGAGTAAATGTCAATTATCTATTAGGAAAGGTTAAAACTAAAAATTGTTGCTCAGCTAATTCATTCATGATCATATCCATAGTGACCATTAAAGAGCAACAGGAGGACTTCTGATAACTGCAGTATTTTCTGGCCTCCTGAGGTGCACCACATGATTAAGAATTTTTTAATGGCTTGACAAATATTTTCTTCTTCCCTGTTCATTCCAAGCAATAGAAGACATAATAAAAAAGGAGTGTGCTTTTAGATTAGTTTTAATACTTCAAAAGCATGAAAAGGTAGGCTTTTCACATCACACTTCTGCAAACGAACTTCAAGTCTGCCTCTAAGTGTAGTTCTATTGATCACTGCTTTGAGCAGGTAGACTTCTGTAGCACAGAATGACTTACACTGGCAGTAATAAAAAACTCTAAGGACAGGTTCAGGTACCTGACTTTGTAGGGTGGTTTGTTTATTTTGTGCTAACGACTGAAGACACCTCTTAAAATAGCCAAAGAAAGCTGGTAGATGCCGAAGAGTTTGAGTTCTGATGCTTTAATTTCCCTGAAGAGGTAATCACATACATATAGATACACACATACAGAGGGATATGTGCGTGTTTGTAAATATATCTGCATACAGTCATAGAAGCAGAGATTATCAGAACACAGAGGCTTGTTTCTTATACAACACTTTATATTGTGTGAAGACATGACAGGTGAAAAAAATAAAGAAGTCTAATACTGAGGCTGAAGGGCAATTCCATATTTTACAATTTGAACTATATTAATTTCATGTTAGGTTTCAGTTTACATTGTATTTTTCAACTCACTAAACATATTTTTCTGTTCACTTTACACTTCAGGTTTTGGAATCACCGTGGAAACAAAGGACCATGAGAATAAATTGAACAATTGTGTTACAGTCTTTTCTAAAATATACTCACAGATAGTTTATCTATGCACAACTAATACATGAAATCATTAGACTCTATTGTATGCAAATTTTGGTCCTTTCTTCAGAAGGAAATTAATTTTGCTTATACTATTTTTGGGTGGTTTTTTTCTTCTTCTTTTGTCGTTGGTTTGTTTTGGTTTTTTTAAATTAAATTCAGAAAATAATTATATAAGAAGAAAAGGTAACCCTCTACTTAGGGGCTATGACTATGTGCATTTATTAAAGACACTGTTAGAAAACACACTCATTTTCCAATGTTGAATGTATGCATTGATTTAGCATTCTTGGTTGCAATAGCTGATACGAAGCTGAGTTGTTGAACACCTTAGGGTTTTTTAGATTAAAAACCAGATCCGTTGAATAAAAATTAATAGATTAACATAATGGAAACCTCCTACTGTAGATCTGCCCCCTTTTTTACATGAATTTTCATTGTTTATGAAGAAAGCAACTGTCTAATGCAGATACCACACCTGACGTAGGATGGCTTCCTTGTTTGCCAGTTCATTTTCCAGCTTATCATTCATGTCATGTATGGAGGTGGATTCTCTCTGTGCACTGAGGTAGCGCTTCTCCAGTGTAGTTATTCTTTCTTCCATATCTTCCTTTTGTGCCATTGCCTAACATGATAAACAACCCCATCAATAACCATACAATTAAAATGTTATATAATTTTATACCAGTTTAATTTTCATGCTAACAGTAGACAGAGATGTAAGGCATGCTTAGCAGTCATTTTTCTGTTTTAAAGATAAGTTATTTCCTTTGGGATTTCCTATAACTATGATATTTAAAGTGGTAGCTGTTGAGCAGAGCAAACAGAAAACAATTGTCACCTTTTGTATATTTTTCTTTTCAGTGCAAAAAGCTAGGAAATGTGGCTCACATTTGCTTGTTTGCTTCTTAAACAACAGTAGTCATAATTAGAAAATAGAAAAATGCTATAGTTATGTAAAAGTAGAAATATAGTGCAGTGATGTGGGGGGAAAATGTATATGCATGACTCTACTCTTATTCTTGGGTCCTGCTGAAATTTCCTGCCAAAGTTCATGTAACAGACAGCAGGTAACATGTCCTGAAATTTCAGGACAAGAAGTGACATAACAAAACCATAACATATGGGTATGTGATCCATATATGTTACGGATAAGGATTTGTTTGAAATTGAGCTGGTTTTATTCACATGTATTATAAGCTGGCCTCACTGAAGTCAATAGCTGTAATTCAGAAAAAGTATTCATTAGTCTGTCTTTTACATTGTTTACTTCTCTTCAATTAATTTTAGAGAAAGCAGAAAATTTTCTTAGATTTAAAAAGTCATGTCTGGCTCACAATTGTTCAGAATGAAAATATTTAGTGATGAGCATGTCTTGCTGTTTGTTATGTTATATTACATTATGAAAGCAGTGTTGAAGTAAGTGAGATTATTTTTCAAGGAAGACACAATTAACATATAACTTGATCCTAATAGCCAGCCCTAAAATGGACTATATCCAAGTGATGCTTTTGCATACTGCTAGAAAAAAACCCCAAACCCATAAAAATAGTAAATAGGCATGGAATTCATTTATTTTCCAAGTTACACAAACTAAACTGCCTTTCTTGATGTGGTTATTTAATTTTCTGTATTGGGAAGACTATATTTTGTGGCCCTATGAAATAACAAAGACAGGCACTTCTACCCTTACAAATGGCTTTCGCAGTAGGTTTGGCACTGATATTTGGTAATTATTCTACATGCACATGTAGTGGCATTTTTGGTTAGGAAGAGAAGGGCTGAAAGCCAGTAATCTTGTGGCTGCTGTAACTTGGTATTTAAGGGAGAAAAAGGAAGTGGCAATTAAGTGCCCTTGAAACAGCAATAGTTATCGAAAGGTAAATGAGAATAGAAATATTAGAGACCCCTAGTGACATAATTCAGCAGTGGTGGAAAAGGAGAAACCAGATAAAAATGATACAATACTTCAAAAGAGGCC
The DNA here is from genome assembly GCA_013400555.1 of Jacana jacana. Classification (NCBI taxonomy): domain Eukaryota; kingdom Metazoa; phylum Chordata; class Aves; order Charadriiformes; family Jacanidae; genus Jacana; species Jacana jacana. The sequence continues at coordinate 8,926 of VZTM01017221.1, read as the reverse complement.
AAATACAATGATGTGAAGACACTCTGAGGCTGTCAGGTATCAGAAGTTATGAAGGAACATTTCCTCCAGAATACTGGAAATAACAGGTTACATATATACATGCATATGCATATATATATATATATATATATATATAAGCACACACAGAGATCCACATGGAATACCTATATTATAGAAAGCAGAAAGATAACCACTCTAATTTTGAAATAACAGAACAGATTCTAGAAGCTACCCATCCACATATCTTGAGTTCCACATAAGAGAAGATACCCTGGAGAGCACTAAGAAGCACTAGAAATTTAAGAGGAGGGAAGAAAAGGAAAAATTGAATTATATTTCTGTTTTTTGAGACAAGATCATAGCATATTATAACAAGGATAATGAAGTTACCACACATGGGTAAATATAATAATTGATTATGTAAATAACATCATTTCAAACAAGAGCCCAGGAATTTTAAAAATATACTTTAGACATCTCTATTTAATAGAGTTCATCTTAAAAAACTTACAATAGCTAAAAAACTTGCCAGAATGCACTCCAGTAATGCTAAACAACAAAGGAGTTGGCCTTCCTCCTACTAGAGTGGCAAATATACACACCCACTTTCAAGAACC
>VZTM01017219.1:1236-18600 GCA_013400555.1 Jacana jacana | reverse complement strand
TTTTGATTATTTTTTTTTTTTTTTTAATAAGTGTTGAGTCAATCTTGGGCACTGAAGAAAGGAAAGCTTGTTTTATTACATTTGTACATAAAGAAAGCACAGCGCCATGTTACATTATCCCTTACTTTGCAAAATGTCTTACTGATACACGTTGGCAGACACAGAAGCTTATAATGGTTATATTCTTCAGAGTTCTTAAAGTCGTAAGTTCTGTATTCTTATACATTTGCCATACAGCTGAATCTGGATCCAAACCATTCTTCAGATTCTACTTAACCAGAACTCAGCTTTAGTATCATAGACTGTTCTAAAATACCGGACATGACTCTTCCAGTGCTGCAGTTCCCTAAACTGACAACATTCCTGTGTTTAGAAAACTATTATCGGACCCATGAATGCTAGATATTATTTATAACTTGATATGAGACATGCTAAAGTTGCCTCTGTGAATGTATATGAATACATATAATAAAATAATAATTCTCCTAAAGAAAATACGCAACCTGAGCTGAGCTGGGTAAAATGTACTAATGACTGTAAAACATTTCTGAAAAGAAGAAAAATCACATATGGACTGTCAACCAGGATGCCAATTTACAATCTAATGAGACTCAAAGTAACAAAGACATAAACCTATGTCCCATCAAATGGTGTTTTTAATTGCCAGGAAGCATGTGAGTAGGATAACACTTTAGCTAGAATTAATTAGTCATATAATAAAGCTATTTAAATCCTTTGGTACATCAAGCAAAGCTAAAACTTATAACCATTGCCTGATATTATTTTTATTTTTGACAGTAGTTTTCTCTAGAACTAGTACATTAGAAGACAATAGGTAAAAATGTTATTCCAGAAGCTTGCTATGCTGTGGAGAAGTTATGTTATCCTAGAATTCTTGTCAGTGGCAATGTCATGTAACATTTAAATTTTGTGTTGGTGTCACAACTTCAGTGGACTCAACAACTCACATCATAAGATTTAGTTGAGAAGCACAAAAGGGAACTTTCAACTCCACAGTTTTCTGTTTTGTGCATTCCCCTTATAATAAATTTGCTGATTCAAGTAGTATCTATGTGCTGAAATAAATATTTAAAACCTCTTAAGACTTTTCAGAGTCCACCTGCTGCAATAGCCAAGGCTTTTTCCACTAGTTACACCAGCTGTACACTGAATCACTGCAGCAAAGTAGATTCTCCTGACTGTAAAACATGGCTCTAAATCAAAACAAAGCATCCATCAATTATTTTCAGAAGGAGAGTAAACTACAAGACCACTTTCTCAATTAAGTAGATTTAAATCGTTGGTCAGCCCTGACCATACTTTACCCATCTTTGTTGCCGTTATGTAGGGAGGAAGAACTGGTTTGTTTCTCTTTTGCTCAAGAATATTATACTGATTTTACCCCATTTCCTCCTCTGGGAATAATTGTCATCGTCATGAGCCACGGAGAGAGCCAGGAAACCTAACTTTAGGTAAAAAGCAGAAATCCATACCACTTTGCCAGCCATCCAAGCAACCACTGTAGAAAGTATTGGTGTCTCATAGTACTGTGTATCAGGTGCATAGGTATAATCCACTACCAGCAACAGCAAAACTTTGATCACTGAGGGGACTTTCAGAATCACATAATCCCACATTACTTTAAGGACACACTGTGTATTGCATCTTCTCTCAACCTAGAGATTTGTTTACCTTTTTAAAAACATACCTATAACTGCAATTATATGCTTTTATTGTTACAAGTTCTAATATGAGTTCCATTAAGCAGTAAAAAATGTGTACTCTTTAATTTTCAAACTAAAAATCCCTATGTAACATAATGACCGGCACTGTCAGAGAAATCTAAGGTTGATAAACAGACACATGAAACATTTAAAAAGCACATTATAACAATGTAGTACAAATGCTATTGCTGAGGATTCAACTCTGAGCATAAATATAGGGGTAGAAAAAAAGATGGGCTCAAAAGTGACATGTTGGTCTACTTTACCTTTGGCATTACATTTTTAAGTATCCAAAAGTGGCTAAACCAAAGACAAAACACAAAGTACCTTTGGAATCAAGACCTAAAGCACACAGTGATAAAATCTGTCTTCATGTTGCAAGTTAGAATAGTTTCTACAGTAAAACTCATCGTCTTCATCAGAGCTTATACCAGACGTGAGTTTGGCCCTGGATGTTAGAAATCACTGCAGTACAAAATGAAAAATCTTTCTAAAATAGAGCAATTTTATTTGCATGCAGAAAGGTGGGTAACAGATATCTGGCTTACCGGGAGTGAGCACCACCAGTAGCAGCATGAGCAGCAAATTTTGTTATTATTATCAATTCAAATGCAGGTATCAGATTGGTTTTGTATTTCAATTCATCAGGGTTTGCTCCAAGGCAAAATCTTTCTTTCTCAAAGTTCAGTAAAATTTCAGTCAAAACACTTTTCAGTTACTCCATAGAATGAAATAGAGGGGGAAAGAACAGAGAAAAATACATCAAAGATTTTCCAAGAATGTTAAGAAATTTTGATGTTTACAACATAATTGAAGCATTATCCACAATGAAGAAACTGGGTGCAGACTTAAGTCTATAGAAAATTCTGATATAGTTCCTCTCAGGCTCTTCTCTGACTTCCATGCACATGTGAAACTTCTGGTGATTTTGCATGCTTGGAAGAATCACCAGCATTTCATTTTTGTTATTAACACTCCAGCAACTGTCTCGTTAGAAACTCTTATTCTGTGATTACAATGCATAGACTTACTCCAAATGGCTCTTTCTGCTTATGTAATGATCTTTCAATACTGAATCCTACTAAGACAGTCAATTACTAGCCATTCTCCCCTGTCAGAGCAATGAAGCATTTATGTACTTGAGATATTCATGTCTAGAGCTTTAGTTTTAAATCTAAGAGCTCCCCTCACCTTCTGAAATTCCTCGCTTTATCAAGTGAGTTTGTTATATAAAGCCATTATAGCAGGAAAGAATCTTTCATTATTCATCACTTCCTAGCACCAAAAGTCTTAAAAATATAATAGAAGACAGTCTCTGTTTCAGCATTCAGCAAGGTAGCTAAACCATTATCTCAGTACACTAGGAGAGACACAGCCAGAATATATTCTGTTTTAAGCATCCATGAATGCCTGCACAGTGTCATGCAAATTTGGGGTCGAATGTGGATAGGTAGCCAGGTAAATTGTATATCTGAAGACAAGGTACAGAAGGCAGTCAAAATGTTTAGGAAGCTGGAAAGCTGGAGAACTTTTGGTATACATTACCAAAACATCAGTCCCTATATCTCAGACACAAAATGAATAGTCATATGCCTCTTCAATTTGACAGGGGAGACACAATATAAAGAAAAACTCATGGGTTGAGATAAGGACAGGGAAATAACTCACCATTTATCATCATAGGCAAAACACACTTAACTTGGGGAAAATTAATTTAATTTATTACTAAAAATCAGAGTAGGAAAATAAGAAAGAGAGCCAAATCTTAAAAAACATTCTGCCACCCCCCACGCCCCCCCCACCTTCCCCACGCCGGCTTCTTCCCAGGCTTAACTTTACCCTGATTTTCTCTACCTCCTCCCCTCCAGCAATGCAGAGGGAGGGGGAACGAGAGTTGCAGTCAGTTCATCACAGGTTATCTCTGCTGCTCCTTTCTTCTCAAGGGGAGGATTCCTCACACTCTTTCCCTGCTCCAGCATGGGGTCCCTCCCATGGGAGACAACCCTCCACAAATTTCTCCAATGTGACTCCTCACTGCTGCAGTTCTTCACAACTTGCTCCAGTGTGGGTGCCTCTCTCCGTGGGCCTACATGTCCTGCCAGGAGCCTGTTCCAGCATAGGCTTCCCATGGGATCACAGGCTCCTCTGGGTGTATCCACATGCTCCGATGTGGGGTTCTCTACAGGCTGCAGGTGGATATCTGCTCCATCATTAACCTCCATAGGCTGTAGGAGGACAGCCTGCCTCACTATGGTCTTCACCACAGACTTCAGGTGCCTGGAGCACCTCCGCCCCCCTCCTTCAATGACCTTGGTGTCTGCAGAGTTGTTGCTCTCACATATACTTAACCTTCACTCCTAACTCCTGTTGGTGTTCTACTGGGGTTTTTCCCCCTTCTAAAATATGTTATCATAGAGGCACTGTCATCATCACTTATGGGCTCAGGCTTGGCCAGCAGCAGGTCTGTCTTGGAGCTCTTTCAGACATGGGAGAAGCTTCTAGTAGCTTCGCAAGCCACTTCTGTAGCCCCCTGGCTAGCAAAACCTTGCCATGCAAGACCAGTACAATCAGTAACAGTTTACTTCAGCTGAACAAACTGGAAGCTACAAAGATCCAATCTGCTCCACAACATTTTGATAACACAATTGGACTTTTTAAAGTTTTTTTTTTTCCTTTTAATTATCCTAAATGTTCTTTCAAAAGTACCAACAATGACCAAAGCCTATGCCACAGATTTCAATAATTGCAGGTCAGAACCACAGTTAATTACCACAAGACGAAAGCAAAAAGGCCATTATAGGTCTGTGTTCTAAGTTTCTGATCTCTCTTGAATTTTTTGGATTAAAAATAAATGCCATGGTGTCATTAGAGGTCTAAATGATCAGTTTATATTTGATTCATATTTGCAGTTTGAAGATTTTCAGTGTACTAAAGACTGAAGAAGTGAATGGGAGAAAAGAATAGAGGAAGAAAGGAAGAAAGAAGAAAGAAAATACTATGATCCTGAAAAAACAAGCTGATTTTGTAAAACAATCTACTATTGTTTTTTGATTTTGTATGCAAGTATAAGCATATTTTATGTGGGCTTTGACCTTAATAGAGAAATAAAATGGTACCTTAGCTATTTATGTATTGACAATTACATCTGTTCCCCATCTAAACGGAAATATTGTTGAATTAATTCAGCTGTGTCTCAGCTACTTTTGCTATCTCCTCCAGCTCCAGGTAACAGGTACAAGGCTTTTCATAAGTCAGCTCCATTCATGCATAACATAGTATAACAACAAAAAAAAGAAATATTTGCTTTCAGTTACTGTATATTTATCATGCGTGGGCTATGTAATACACTTCCACTGTGACATACTTTACCAAATTGCTGAATTTTACTCATCTTCAGAAAATACTTGAATAACTCACATCTCTGTGTTTCTCTCACTGCTATAATGGCTGAACATGTGGTATCCATGGGAAAATATGCATGCATAATTTACATAGCTGTGTTCTGGTGGGGCTTTTAAAGAAAACAAAGATTACGCTGAAGGAGTCACTGCAGTGATCTTGTCTTTGGAATCATGTATTTGGCCAAGAAAAAAATTAATAGGAGTCTCGTAGCTTGGATCCTTATTTTGCCTATATCTCACACGTCTGCCTCAAGAAATAGTTGCATAAAAGGGAATAAAAGATCAACTGTCTCTGCCCTATAAAGGCTGGGAAATCTGAAATGATGCAGGGATATTGCAGCTCAGGAGTGAGGTAAATTGGCAGCTAGAAAATGAATTCATACGGCTATGTAGCTTGGCACATATTCAAAAAATGAATTTGGTCACCTTTGTAGTGCATCATGTAGTACAATAAATTGAGAATGAAGATAAGCAGAGAATCCACCTGGGATTTGTAGCTCTTCACTTGCTTATTCAGCATATCAACTGTTATTGCCATTTTTTTTTTGATTGTCATTTTTATTTTATTTTTCAATAGAAGAAATCAAAGTACTCTTTTGATTTATCTTCCTTCCACCAGGAGCTTTAGTTTCATTTCTAATCTCCTGACACTCATTTTTCTTAAGTTGCAGTTTCCTATTTGTACTCTATAGGCTGTACACAATAAGTACCTGTATGGAACGAGGTCTGGGAATTTTGCCATAACCAAAGAAGCGAGGACAGAACTGCTGTCTCATCCTTCTAGTCACCATATTCAATTTCTTCTTTAAAGTGAGTTACTAATACCTCATAGTGCTTTATAAAAATAAATTCTAGCAAGTGGAGAAGCTTGCTTTAAATTGTTTGAGGAGAAAAATTAAAAATAAGGGAATAAAAGCATTCCATTCTTTTAAGCATGAGCTTCCAAGGAATGCCTTGTATGGTGTTCCACAATATTGTTATAAACTCAGGTTAAAAACAGGAGTGTCAAAATTATTGATTAACTAAACCACTTATTGTGGAATTCTCATCCTACAGTTCAGTCTAACAGGGAACAATTGATGTCAATAAGGACTTCTAGCAGGAATAAAGATATGTCAGCGTGACTGCACTGCAGTTAGAAGAAACACATGAGCCAGAGTTGAAGCGCCATCATTGCCATAGCTCTTGTGGCAGGAAGTTGAACATAGCCTGAAAAATTAGTCTTTATCAGACCATGTGCTTCAACAGATTTCTACTCTGCATTCAGTACCAGACAGAGTTAGGTTAAAGCTCATTTTGATATACCTACAGCGTTGCAGCCATCCCTTTGTCTGCAGCTGAGACAGGAAATTCTTTTATATGGAAAGTCCCAGAGCACACAATGCTTCCTCGAGGTTACTAGAGGAACCTCCCTGTTGTACCTGTGCCTACATTAGCAGTCCCATGCCAGCAAAAGGGAATGTTAGCGCAAATGTTTTGTCAGAAAAAACCCAACAAAATGTTTTTGCAACGTCGCTTTTATTTCAGAGGGGGCGCCAATAAGGGAAGGAATATTGAACTCACCTTGGGTGCACTTTATCTTCAGCAACAGAGCATCTTATATTACCCCAAAAAAGGGAAAACACCATTACCGATTTATCTCACAAGGATGGTACAAGCCTTCCTTTCAGTGACGATAAAGTTTTGCCATTCTTTCTGAATTAAAAACCCAGTTTTTCATTTGATGACTCTCTAAGAATAAAATATATTCAGGGTAAGCACTTCTGCTTTGAAGGCCATTACCTCACTGTATCTCTATGAAGTTACATCAAGTTACAGCAATATTAACAGTACCATCTCTGAGTTATCAGTGAAACACGGGAAACACGAACTGAGCTGAAAAGTTTGTTCAACCCCTTTAGAGTTCAGAAGCAGTAACAAATATCAGCTTCTGCATTACAAGAGAATACAAAAGTAATTTTCTTTAACCGTGGCTACAGCAAGTATAATTAGAGACCTTTATGAAGGAGTCCTAGATTTTGAGAAAAAAAAAAAAAAAAGTAAAAAAAAGACAAGTATGACTCAGTTGGAATCTGCTAAGTTTTCAACAGTTGGGTGAATTTTCCACCCTTTTCAATATTACCCATGGGATGGGAAAATTGCTCATTTCTCTGCCCTTCAGTCTGATGAGCACAAAAAGTGTTGCTTTTAAATGATTGCTTGGACAATTTGCATGATGGAGATTCTAACTGCCTTTCTGAAATGTAGTGAAGTACTTCAAAAATTGCTTTAGGAGTAGGCACAAGAGAAAACTGCAGGTTAAAAAAGAAAAGAGAGAGAGAGAGATTATGTTTCAAGCTCTTTCTACATTTTTTTTTCTCTGTTCTGAAATTTGTTCTTTCAGTATCAAAGAATTGTTACATTGCACAAATGTAGCCAACCAAAAATGTATTTTACACAGTCTTGCAACACCTGCCTTCACCAAACAATACTAGCACAAAGGGCCCAAGGAAACCTTTGACATTTTCCTAACATATTTTCATGTTAAAAAACTATAAAGATTATCACTCTCATCTCCTGCTAAGTTTTGGTTACAGTAAGCAGAAGTTTAGGTTGGATTCAGCAAACTTGAATTAACCAAATGGAATGAAAACTAATTTTCCTAAATGACTAGGGGATAATAACTTTTGCAGGTCATGTTTTTAGGGAAGGAGGGAGTCCAGTCACTAAGATGTTTCATGCTAGAGACTTCTGAACAATTTCAAAGTTAAGCTGATGCTGGGATGTAACAGCGATGTTAGAAATGGGAATCGAGCCAGTTTTAAGTCTGGCTTGTGTGCTGTTAGGCACCAGGGATGTCCTTAGGCAAAGCAAGAAGTTGCCTGGGGCAACAGCATGATGGGATTTTGATGACAAAATCAGCTTCTGCAGACAGCAGCCTCACAAGAATTGCAGCGTTCAGCCCCAGTAGTCCTTCCCCATGGTCCCTGCTTTTGTACATCCAACTTTTTCCCTTTTTTCACCCCTAAACTACTCTTATTGGCGAGAAAATCCATTTAAATAGCAGTTTATCACAGCAGAGGGATTGAGGACAGGATTGAGGCAAAATATGGAGTATGGTATGGATTTGTACTGCCTGCCTGCCTAAAACCAGAGATGCTATCATATCTCAGCAAAGGGTAAAAGCTGGAGACACAGGCACAAAGTCTATGATTGTTCATTGTAGGGGCTATGGAGCTCACTCTGCTTCAGGACACTGAGTTTTTTGGGAAAAATTGTCCCTGAAGTAACTCCTTTGCTTTCACCATATAATTTTCTACATCCATTGGGAATGGACCTATCTTGTCCTTAATTTTGTGGAAGCGGACTTCGATTTAATCACCAGTCTGAGTGTTATCTACAGTGGATGCAGAGGTGGAAGCTAGGTCAGGAGAGTGATATTATGTTGCTGAGGTGTGTCTATAATTTGGAAAACTAATATGTCCACCACAACTGTTAAAAGAGTACATGGTGAAGGTATGACATTAGCATCTGAACCCTCTTTGAAAAGTGCAAAGAAGCAACAATGGAAGGAGAGAAAGTGAGTTGAGCACAGAGTACGCACCCTGATTTTGAGAAACTAGAAGAGTGAAGAAGTGGCACATGTCAGTAAAGACAATATCCGCTACTATCATCACACGACCAAACTAATATTACCACCCCTCCTCATAGGCTAAAAATCAGGCTTTATTTATTTTTTCTGCATTTGTTAAATAAGGAAAAGTCTTCTGTATTTTAATGAAGAAGATATATACAAATTCTGCATAACTTCTGTCTGAATGGGTCTCTTTCACTGATATAAAGTTTTACTCACTTTTTTGTTTGTTTTGAAACAGAAGAGTAATCCCTTGTTTTAATCAACCAAGCACTGCTTATGGTGGTTATTTCCAAAGCAGACATTTCTGTTGTAAAAAGCATTTATATTTTATAATGGGATGTCTAATAGAAAATCAGGCATAAAAATGAAAATGGAATAACCAGCATGTAATGTCAGTCATTACTGAAAATGAATATTTTTTTCATCATTCATTTGCTGTAAATTCCATATTACTTCCTGAAGAGAAGAACTAATAACCCTAGACTTGATATATGTATATATGTTTGAAAATTGCAACACAGAGAGTACCTTCAGAATGGTTAGTCATGGTTTAATGACTGATACCAAGAATGCATGTGGGCATTTACTGTGAAAATTAGGTTCCTAATTCCTGAGTGTCTTGAGCTGGATTATTCTGTCACCACAGACGTCACATGCATGGATAGCATTAGCTTCCACAGAGTCCTGCAGTCTCAGGCTTCACTTTCCTCTAATAAATGTTGGTGCTCAATATTGTTACTGGTTTTGGCATTGAGTATGCCGCTGGTCAGAGGACAGAGAAGACCTGTGGAGTCTCTGGGAAGTAAGCCACCTAGATGGTGAGGCTGACTATTGCAAATGGCAGAAGGACTCTTTGAAAGAGAGCTGCAAACTTACAGATCTTATCTGGTAGCCAAATGCCCAAGTGTCCTAGTCATGGCTTCTCTTGAGTTTCCTGATTTTTGTCCTTCATTTTCATTGAGAGCAGTAGTTGAACACTCCACTCTTGCTCAAGGAATAAAACATACCCTGTGGGAAAAACAGTTTCCTGGGAGGATAGCTGGGAGTGCAAGCCCAATCAAGGCAGGAGATGAACCTGAATTTCCTGCTCTCTGCACAAATCATTTGGACTGTTACACCGAAGTGGCCTTATTCACTCTTTTGGCAGTGTTCGGACAGTGAAGAGAGGCGCTCTAGATCCCAGTTGAGATGGAAGCTCTTCCTCTACAACACTAACTTGGGTATGTAGGGCCCAGACAGATTTCAAACATAATCCAGTGTCTAACCTAGACAGCCAACTATCAAATTAATCAGCTTCATGCTCAGAGGTGCCGCTCTTCTGGGTTCTAGTCTGAAGTCATGCATCTCTACTGATGTGCTCAGCACTGGCTACTGAATCACAGGACTGGGTTGTGCTCTAAAGGACTCAAAGTTCATGTTACTGTGAATAGCCTTTAGGCATCTGAGTTTTTTATTGGATAATGCCAAAAGTACTACTTGCCATGATTAGGGATTGTTAGCTCCAGGCCTTTTACTAAGGTAATTCATTGAAAAGCACGGACTACCACTGTCAACTCTCAAAAATAGACAAGAACACCTCTAAACATGCCCACATCTCCCACTGAAGATACTCTCCAAGAACTGGTGTCTTGCAAGTGTTTTAAGTAATATCCTATTTCTTTTTTAAGTTTTTCAACTGGTAGGATGCCATGACTCAAATGTTTAATTATTTAACCCATTATACAAATTGTAACAACTTGCAGTTCCAAGCTGTTTCCAATAGATGGCAGTATTAATTTGTGGAAGCCGGTGTTTTTTTTAATGCTTAGACTTACCTTTTTTTTTTTTTAATTTTGGTGTTTTAACAATATTTTTATAATAGGTGTATATATGTGTGCATTTCCAAGCTAATTCAAGATTTTCACCTTTCAAAACCAAAATAGAAATGGAGGAAAAATATTTTAAAAATCTAAATTTTGCAGATATTTTAGAGAGAATAACCAATTTCTTGACAGAAAAGAATGTATAAATACTTCTGAGCTGTAGCTGGTCTCAAGTACATTTTAGACATGTTTCATTTCTGGAGCAAGAATCTGCATGAACTGTATAGTACACTGGGTTTTACATTGAACAATGTAAAAGAACAGCATTTGCTTATAAATAGTGATCTAGAATATTAAACCCCATATTTGCATGGAGTTCATATCCCTTTTTAAAGCGAAAAGCTGTATACAAGAGTGAATCTATAATGTATATGAACATTAATTAAAAAGAAAGTCTGTGAATCTAGGTGTGTACCTTAACAGCATTGCACCATTTTTGTACCCAATGCTACTTAAACAGAATGAGTTGTAGGCCTTTATACTGTCAATCAGTGGGATTTTGGTTTATATGATAATAATGCTGTTCTCCATTGTTGTTCTGTTTACAAAGCAGTAAGCAATCTTTTCCGAGAGGGGATGGATTTCTGGTAACTAGAGGACACCTTTTCCATCTAATTACATGAGATTTGTCTTTGTGTTCTCTCTTCTCATAACTGAATATTTTGATTAGTAATTATTGCTGTCTAAAACTTCAAGCTTCATAACACGAGCACCTTGTGAAAACCCTGTGAATGTGTGAGTTCTATTTCTTTTAGACAATTACTATTTACTGTAAATCCTTGCTTTACCTCTGTACAAAAACAGAAAAGTTCTCTCATGATCTACAGCAGCCCTCAAATTTTGATATTATTGTCCACGCCTGATCTTATACATGATGCAAAACTGAAAAAAAAAAGCATTTGTAGATAAGTGTAATTTAATTTAATTTAATTGTAGTTTTAATCTTCAAGCTGGGCAGCAATTGAGCTCTTAGGTTAGCTATTTGGAGTACAATAGGAGGTTTGGATGGAGTTACTCTCTAACATTAAGAACCTCAAAAATTCTCTTGTGTTCATAAATCTTTCACTTCAGCATTTGCTTTGTTGTTAAGTTCCAGGAGTTCTCATTTTCATCAATACTTTTATGTGTGACAGCTGGTGTTTGAGTTTACAATTAGGAAGTGCTGTGCTGGAAAGTTGGCAAATTGTGGACAAGTCAAGAGGAATGGAATTTAAAAATTAATTGCCAGGTTTTTATATCGATTGTAGAATTTAAAATATAGAATATGGAAACAGACTATAAAATTCAAGGCATTCAAAAGATGTTTGAAAATTAAAACACCTCAGCTTGAAGCCTCTTTTCCAGCATTTGTTGAGTTTGATAACGAGCAAGTTCATGTCCATTAAAATATAAGTAAAAATTTAAGTCATTAATGATGTCAGGGTGTAATACCGTGATATTCAGATCTCTCCATAATGACAAAGTTTCTATACCCAGAACAGAAAAAGCAGGTCACCTTCTTGTCCCATTAGAATATTCTCCTGTGCCATCATGAAGAACGTAATTCAGATCAAAGTAAAAATAAAATATATATATATATCTGATTGACATTTACTTGTGGCTTTTATTTTTGTTCGGATAATCATAGGGTAATTTTGTATTAACACTAACTAGACTATCAATAATATACTTATTTTCAATCATAAGTATTAGAAAGCCCTAAAAGAGGCATCTGAAAATCACGACCTATTATAGGTCATCACTTTTTTTCAATTACAGTTCTAATTCTTTGCTTTCTGAAACAATGAGAGGTATTCAAATATTTTATAGTTCAATACAGTCTGGTAGATAAAAATCTAATTACTTTGTTGTCACCAGAATCATCACATTAATGGTTCTCCAGTTTCTACTACAGATGTTGACAAACACATCTCCTTGGAAGAGATCAGCTTGTATTTTCTGTGCTTCGGTGAAATTCAGCAAGTGTATTTTGTCAGGATTAAGTATTACGACACAAATGCCACAAATTCCAGAATTCTCACCAATTTTGGTCTTCCTTGGGAAGGGAAACTGATTCAATCACCTGCCTACCCAGTTTGGCTTCCTCTTGGAGGCATATCAGTTCCTCTGCAGGAAAACTCTACTATATTTTACTCTGTTCTGTTCTCTTCATTATTTCTTCCTTTTCAGTGTTATACCTCCTCCTGAAAAGGTGGGAGGACCTTGCAAATTCACTCACCAGGCATCAAGAAAAAGCTGTAGCACCAGAAGAAGCAGGAGGACAGAACAGGCAGGTAAAATTAAATGAGGAGGAGGATCTGCTTTGCAAATTTGATGTGAAAGTAGAGGGCTGGGACAAAACTGACGCAGCATCTGACAGGATATGATTGAATTGAAATTTGGGTGGGTAGAAGTAATCTCTGTAAGAAACGAACATTTGTGTGAGTAAGACCTATGACAGAGCCAGTGTTATCTTAATTAAATTAGCTTGGAAAAACAGCAACATCAGTTTTCAGAGCAGCACACTGGTTATGACTGGGAGACATAAAAAAAATCTAGAATATAATCCTTGCAGGAAAAAAAAAGCATCCCAAAACTGCAAACCAACAACCAGTTAAACTCTCATTACTCATAACTTTTGCCTTTTTGTGGGTCAAAATAGTAAATTTATATGCACTTTTTACCAACCGCAGCATTTCTGGAAACAGTTGTTTTAATAAAGGAGCATTTCAATTCTACATGTGAGAGCTCTTTAACATGGTAGTCTTGCATGCAATACGAGAAACAGTGATTGCATAATGAAGTAGATGCTACTTCTATAAAATATACAGTGGGGAAACTATTTCTTATTTCTTATTTTTAGCTCTTGTGATTGAATATGCCATCTAAAGTATAAGGAAAGAGAAGATTAAATTGAGGTAAAGTTATAGTACCAATCTCTCTGAGCCACTGAGATGCCAGATTGTTTTTGTTTATCATACAAAAATTCTATTTGTGTGGGGCGTTACACCACAGAAGTGGTGAAAAGACTGAGGACCTGTGAAATATGCTGTTCCTTTTACAGAGAGGAGGTGATAATGAAAGGAAAGTACAGTAACAATAAATAATAAAGGAGAGCTTTTAAAATTTAACCTAAAGCTTTTCATTAATCAGTAATTCCCCTTAAGGATGGTAAGAAATTTCTTCAAATAGTGTTTCTATTTGAAACACTAGAGAAAAAGAGAAAATATGTTTTATTTAGATGAAATTATTATTTTCAAAAGCTTTATAATTTGAAAATTTACACATTGGGCTTTTTAAACAACAAGGAAGAGATAATCTTGCAGGAAATGTAACTTCATGGAATAACAGAATAGTCCGAGTTGGAAGGGACCTCTAGAGGTCATCTAGTCCAACTCCCCTGCTAAGGCAGGATTGCCCAGAGCACATCACTCAGGACAGCATCCTGACAGTTCTTGAAGATCTCCAGAGAGGGGGCTCCAAAACCTCCCTGTGCAGACTGTTCCAGTGCTCTGTCACTCTCACTGTAAAGAAGTTTTTCCTCATATTTGAATGAAACTTCCTATGTTTCAGCTTGCCCCTGTTGCCCCTTGTTCTGTCAGTGGGAACCACTAAGAGTCAAGCTCCATCCTCCTTCAACCCACTTTTTAGATACTTATAAGGATTAATAAGGTCTCCCCTCAGCCTTCTTGTCTCCAGGCTAAAGTGTCCTAGCTCTCCCAGCTCAGCCTTTCCTCATAATGGAGATGCTCCAAATCCTTTATCGTCTTTGTTGCCCTATGCTGGACTCTCTCCAGTAGCTCCCTGTCTCTCTTGAACTGGGGAGCCCAGAATTGGACACAGTGTTCCAGTTGCAGCCTCACCAGTGCAGAGTAGAGGGGGAGAATGACCTCCCTCCACCTACTGGCTGCACTTCCCTATGCAGCCCAGAATTCCATTGGTCCTCTTGGTGACATGGACATATTGCTAGCTCATGGGTAGATTACTATCCACTGGGATCCCCAGATCCTTCTCCTCAGAAGTGCTTTCCAGCAGATCCAGCCCTAATCTGTATTGCTGCCTGACATTCTTCCTTCCCAGGTGCAGGACCCTACACTTGCCCTTGTTGAACCTCATTAGAATCTTCCCTGTCCATCTCTCCAACCTGTTCTGGTCATGCTGGATGGCAGCACAGCCCCTGGAGTGTCAGCCAGCCCTCCTAGTTTGGTATCATCAGCAATCTTGCTAAAAGATACAGTCTGTCCCTTCATTCAGGTCATTGGAGAATAAGTTGAACAAGACTTGACTGTGTATTGACCCTTGGGAACAGCACTGGTTACATGCTTCCAACTTGACCCTGTTCCATTAATTACAACCCTCTGAGTTCTGTCACACAGCCAGCTCTAAATCCACCTCACTGCTCCCTTTTCTCTCCTCTGATCTATTTGCCCAAATGGATTTCTAAGTTAGATCTCACACTGCCCGTTAACTGATCAAGAAATTACAATTTACCAATCTGCAGTGAAATAAAAAATGAATGATGCTGTGGTGTGCACAAAGGGTGACATGTCACAGAATGAGCTACACGGAGGAATTAGAACTACAGGGAGAATAATACATGTAAACCAATATCATATTATCTCATTACCTTATATGTTTTCACTTGGGTCTTTTGGCTCCATCTTGATTCATTCATATGTGCCTGTGCCCTTTTCTCCATTTATCTTGTGAAAAATAAGGAAAATGAAAATAAGGAAATGAACTGTACTACTATTAAAGCAAAGATGTACTCTCATGCTTACCTCCATTATGTGTCTGTGTATTGAGTCTGTTTATGATCTTACCAAAGGGCAGAAATCTTGAAAGACTTCCTGGACTTCTCATGGTGAATGGTAACCAACAACTTTAGGACTGTGGAGAATATGTCAATGAGTAAGACATATTTATTCAACCAAAAGAGAAATGATCCACTGATATCCTGTTTTCTATAGACTGATAAAGCACATGGGGCCCGTAAAGGGTCAGGGAAGACTGGCTAAATAATATATGCTGCAAATGTATCATTATCCAGAAAAACATTAAAAAAGCATTACAGATGTTTCAGGAAATTCACAGTTCAGGGTGAAATGTACCATATGTCCATCAATACGTAGGAACGACAGGGTGCACTAAAAAAGCTATTTAGGTGGTTCCCCAGTGTGCCAAGGCTTTTGAGGACATATGGTACCTTTCACCCTAGACTAACATTTCCTTTCATTCATTGTTTTCTGCAGCCATTTTAAACATTCTTTGAATGTCATTTTTGTTTCCAGTTATATGTATGTGTGAATGAACGTGTGTATGAGAAAGAGAGGGAGAAGCAGTCTCCTCTCAGAAGACCTCCTGTTCTCAGAGACTGAAATCTGTGCTGAATTTGACAATCCTCATTGCTACATAGGCAACAATGTATGCAAGATATTAAAGGTAATAAAACAAGTTTCCATTTAAACCAGAGAATGAAAATAGGACAATAAGGTCCTGGTTCATGACTGGAAGATGAGTTAATAATAACTCTGATAACAGTAATAGTACCAGTAACACTAATAGTAATAGTAGCAGCAATAGCAATAACAGTAACACTACATATGCCAAGAGTATTTTTACTAATGGACCAAAATGAATCACTTACATAAATTTATAGAGAAACAGATAATTATTATTTTAGAAAGTGCATACCTGATGGATTATTTATCTCCTTATTTGAAGACTTCTTGATGTCTAATGTCCCACTGAGGGGAATACAGCTCTCTATTTTGTGTTCCTTGTCAGTTTTCTAGAAATCGATGAACTGAATATGCGCAAGATGCCTTTTGGATATAGAAGCAAGTAAGTTCCCTGTGGAAGGTTCCAAAGTTCTCTTCTATCTTAATATTGTCCTTCTGAGTAGATCTGGTACATCTTGGAATAAGATGCTTATATGCACGCTGAGAAGTTGCATTAGGACACCTTGCAGCTACTTATTGCTTGAAGAGTAGGGAAGAACTGTTCTCTCTGAATTAAGTTAGAGAGAATCTGAGAAGTAGATTTAGAAAAGAACAAAGTATTCAAGACTGATTATTGTAGCATCCAGTCTCTGGTCTCTTTAATTCCTAGCATCTGTGTGCTTACTTCTTAGCTTCATGTCTAGAAGAAATTAAGTATCTGGGAGCTGGAGACAGGAAAGTGTCTACTACTAATCTAGTGGGATGCCAAAGAAAGTCAAAAGGATAGTGTCAGAAGAAGATGCAATAAGCTCAACTGCTTTGAAGACTAAGGTAGCTAATTCATTGCTATATGAAGGTTCTTAGCCCCAAAAAGGGATCCACAGACACATGCCTGTTTACAGGTTAAGTGCCAAAGGCAATGGAAATGTGGCATCCGCTATATATTTTTTCATTGATTTCTTGTCCCAGGGAGTGAAAATTTATTCAGTATGAGAGGATTTGACTTCACTTCCATTGAAAATTATTAAATGTGATATAATTTCATAATTAGGGAATTTTCATTTTACCCTGATACATTTAATTCTGTTTTCATGAAATGACCAAGTATTTACACTAGAGAGAAGAAAATAAAATGCATTAATTATTCATTAACTTGACTCTTAGACCAGTTAGCCAGCGGAAAGACTTTAGTCCAAGTTCTTACTTCCAGAACAATATTAAAATAAAACACCTAAAGATTTAATAGCGGGCTAAGAGGTCATAGCAACCTAAACAATTACCTATTATTTGTGGAGATTTGTCCCATGTAGTTTCTTATATCCTGTTTCTGTCATGCCTTTT
>VZTM01017216.1:606-13206 GCA_013400555.1 Jacana jacana | reverse complement strand
TGCTATCTAAACAGATTAGATTGCTACCAGAAGATATTTATGTTCAATTATACTGCCTGATTTATTTAGTGAGTGGGCAGATTTTGTGTAATTTGTTTAATAACACAGTAGAACAACTTTCATTTCATGACATAATTAAAAAGGTTGGCTTGTAATATAATAAACTACTCAGTGCATGCCAGTAATGATGTTATACAATTAAGGATTTATGCATATTTCTGTGTATTCAGCTACATCGGAGTTTGTAGGAGGTCCAGATTAAAAATATGGGCACTTGAAGAAGACTCGAATATGAAGATTCACTATGTCAAATAATCCTATCCATATGTATGATTTTACATGAAGATAAGTTCTGGGTAGTTCAAGAAGATCAAACCCCAAGACAATTTTCACAAATAAAATAAACTCTTAGGTATTTAACAAGGTAGAAAAATATACTTATTAATTGTTAACTAATTTCTTAAGTGTTTTATTTTTAACGGGAGGCTTTCGCAATTGTATTGATCCATTCATATTCTATATGGATCAGATCTCTCACATAAAACGTGTGCCCTTCATCAGCCTACAGTCTGGTTTCTTTTGTTTTTCCTAAAGTCTTGGTACATGGCTTGCTCTGAGATCTGATCACTGCTAGTTTTACAAGGGATATTTGCTGTCAGATTTTGTATTCTCTGTTACATACCACATATACACAAGCTATATCCTCTGATTTAGTATGTGAGTTCTCACCTGGGATTAAAAGTTTACTATGATGACTGCATCCTAAGAATGACTATGATATATGTAAATATATGTCAATACACATGCACATATATAATAGAATAATTTATCAATAAGCCTATATTCCAGTTTCTCATTTTCTGTGTTCACAGTACTGTGTTCAGAGACAGTCCAGTCTCTTCAATGAAAGATGCTCCTGAAGGCTGCAAAAGGCAACTTAAAAAAATGGAAGGATAATTATTATCTCTTTGTTGTCATTTTAGTGATGGATTTTATTTTTATTTGTTCTAAGTTTCTTTTATTTCTTTTATTTTTATGTATAGGCAAGGTAGGAAGGGAAAGTAGTGTTTTCTTGGTTTTAATATTCTTATAAAGTAGTTCACTTTACTTTGGTAATACCTCTGGCTACAGCAAAGTTACAGTTTCTGTTTCTTCTCAATTCAGTTTCATGTATCACCACAGACCAGCTTAGAGACACGAGTTACATAGCCTAATGAAAGGATGGGTTTTTTTGGTTGTTTTTTTTTTTTCTTTTTTTCATTTTGAAAAATTTTTATGGATATGTGTTACTTGTATTTTAGCATTTTACTCAACCGCATATGGTTATCTTCCCTTTCTTTGCTAAAAGACAATAGATTTCTATGGTATGAAAGCAATATTAATTATGTGGGAGTGTACCTAGAAATGTATCATTAGAAAATTGTCTTGAACTTCATACTGTTTTGAGGCCAAGTGTTAAAAATAAGCCAGCAGTTAGATCTTAGAGTCATTTCTATTTTTTTTCTTACTATAAAGGCTGATCAAAGTTGATCTTAAAACAGTAAAAAAAGAAGATTCTCTGTACAGCCTTTCCCTGATTACATTTGCACTATGTAGGAGAAAAAGGACCCCAGAGTCACAGAAGGGAAGTATGAAAAATATGTTAACAGAAATTCACCAATCACACACCCAGATAGAATGGAGCAGACATCCTGGCTACCTTTGAAATATGCACTAACTGTACTCCCACTTAAGGCTTAGTGTGTTAAAAATGTGATTTAAATTCAGATTTTGAGCCATATTATAGGTACTCATATACTACCTTGTTTTTTCAAGATAATCTCTACATAATTTCCATTAAAAAAAAATAGAGAATAAAGAAAATCTGTATTTTTCTTTGGTTTAAAGTTGTTCAGTTCTGGGCTATGAGATCTGTTTCCCACACTAAAATGGTTATACAACTAGTAATACTTGGATCCTGAATGAGGCTAAAAAATAAATTTTTGAAGGCTTGTGAACCATATATTTTTCAGATTGCTTTTGTGCGGGTTTATCTTTCCCTTCTTCTTTTCTCCCTCAATAACTTAATACAAATTCCTAGCAGAAATTTCATCTTACTTTTCTGAATAGAAAGAGTCAGGCTCCAAATATGTGTGTAATCCATCTGTGAAAGACTGGCGTGCTATCAATAACAGTTGTTATTAGCACTTTTTTTTTTTTTTTTTAATCTCCTGGAGTATGAAATGCACTCGTTCATTCATACAGGTGAAAGATTCAGCTGTTTCACTTTATCAGCCTTGCTCTGGGAAATTTTTACAGATGACTGAGGCAGAAAGTTCTACATGCTCCAGTGCATGAGTGGTTCTAAAGCACACTTGGTTTGGATGTAATTTCATTTTTACTGAGTATCTTGGAAGCTTACAACACACAGGTTAGGCTGGGCTTCTACTGTAAAGTAGCCACTAAATTTATTTCTGTCATGAATTTCTTTCTGAAGGATATCATAAAATCACAGAATGGTTTGGGATGGAAGGGACCTCCAGAGGTCATCTAGTCTAACCTCCAAATAGCTACAAATTAGATCTGAAATAAACACTGATATTGGAAATTGTGTTCAAATTTTCCTAGTTCTGACATCAAATAAAAATATTTGTTCATTATTACAGCTTATATCTAAAGTGTATTTCCAGAAAATGATAGGCTACTGTGTCTCACTCTCCCACACAGCTATTGGTATCAGTGAAGTTCAGTGTTTGTGAAGGCACAACATTACAGGTCATAGATGCTGTTTTGAGTTATAGACATTCTTCTCACATGTTTCCCTACTTGAAATAATCACTATTATAATGCACTAATATACTGACAGAAAACTTAAATGGAAGAGGTTTAAGTACTCAGTGTCTTGAATTTTTATTTATCATAGTTGGTTAAATGTCCTAATATGCTAAGGATTATGAAACAAACAATTCTATGTATTCAATAGCATTTAAAAGGAAACACAAACTTTTTGAGTAATTAAAATAGAAACTGTGTAGTAATATTGAATCTACAGAACAGATCAAAATGTAAACCTATCTAATTGGGTAAGCTACAGAACCCTTACAAATATTACTTCAAAATTCTATCAGGCATGGCACCAAAGAGTGAAAAAAAAAATCTTTTTCTAAAGAGGTACGGAATGGTTTGGGATTTCAGCACATGAACTAGCCAAACAATCATGATCTACTTTTTACATCAAAAAGAACGATAAAAGCAAGAATAAGAACTGAGGAGAAAGAGAGACGATCAGTTTAAATTCAGTCTTTCAGTGTCTGGTATTTGTGTAATACAAAATAGGATACAGAGATCATAGAATGGTTTGAGTAGGATGGGACATTCACCCATGTCCACCCACCATGGACAGGGACACCTTTCACTAAATCGGGTTGCTCAGAGCCTTATCCAACCTGCTTTTGAACATTTTCAATGATGGCACATCCATGTCTTCTTTGCACAAACTGATCCAGGGGCTCACCACCGTCAACACACAAAAAAATTATTTCTTATGTCCAATCAAAATTTACCCTCTTTCAGTTTAATATCATTGCCCTTGGTCACAGAATTATAGAATGGTTAGAATTGGAAGGGACCTTAAAGATAATCTAGTCCCAACCCCTTGTCCTGACACTACAGGCCCTGGTAAAAAGGCTCTCTCCATCTTTCTTAGAAGCCCCCCTTAAACATTGGTAGGCTGAAACAAGGTCTTCCTGGAGCCTTCTCTTCTCTAGGCTGGACAACACCAACTCTATCAGGCTGTTTTTATAAGAGATTCCAGATTTCTGACTGGTTTTGTGCCAATGCTCTGGACTTGCTACAACAGGTCCATGTCATTCTTGTGATGGGGACCCCAGAGCTGGATGCAGTACTCCATATGGGGTCTCATGAGAGCGGGGTAGACGGGGAGAATCACCTCCCTCAACCATCTGACTGCTGCTTCCGCCCAAGATGTGATTGACTATCTGGGCTACAAGCACACATTGTTGGCTCCCATACGATTTTTCATACACTGGTATCCATAAGTCATTCTCCACAGGGCTGCTCTCAATTTCTTCATTCCTCAGTGTGTATTGATACTGAGGATGCAGGACCTTGCACTTAGCCTTGTTGAACTTGGTGAGGTTTGCATGGGCTCCCTTGTTAAGCTTTTCTTGGGATGGCATCCTTTCCCTCTAGCAACTGCACCATACATCTTGGTGTAATCTGCAAATTTACAGAAGGTGCACGCAATCCCACTGTCTATGTCCTTGATTAATATATTAAATAGTATGGGTCCTAGTATGGACCTTTGAGGGACACAACTTGTTACTGGTTTCATTTTGGACACTGAGCCATTGTTTGTAATTCTTTGGATGTGGCCATCAAGCTATTTACTCATCCATCTAACAGTCCACCTGTCAAACCCATATCTTGCCAATTTAGATGTAAGAATGTTGTTAGTGACGATAACAAAGCCATTAAAAAATTCCAGGTAGGTCACATCTACAGTTGTTGCTTTGTCCATTGTTGCAGTCACTCTATTGTAGAAGACCACTGGATTAGTCAGACATATTTTCAATTTGTGTATAGCTGAAGAAAAATGTAAGAGGAAGGAATGAGTCTGGGCATTAAAAATTCTACAGAATATTCTTCAGAAATAGAGTTCAATTGAAGTCAGTGAATTTTTCATGTAAAAAAGACTGAAGGTTTAGGTCTATTGCTTAATCATGTTTCCAAATTCATTATTAAATCATACATTATTAAACATTAACAGTAATGATTTGTACTTATATTTAATAAATGAAACATATTAATAAGATGTCTGCTATGGTGTAACAGAATAGTATGCTCACATATTATAAGACTTTCTTAAAAGACATGCATGCCTGCAAAGTTTTGGAGTTCAAAATATACAGTACTCAATAACTTTTAATTCTCAATTTTAGCTGGTAAATGTAAAACCACACAAAGAATGTGCATACATAAAAGTTTCCACATGAATGAGGATAACAGTGGAATCTCTAGGATGGACAGAAATTAGGAAAATAAACCATATTTGCAAAGATTTAAAAACTATATTTAAAAATACATAGCCTCATGATACAATATATTCTTAGGTATTTCAAAGCATGCCATCATAAATAAAAGAATGCCATCCAGTCATTGTACTTTGTAAGAAAAAATAAGGTATCCATTAAAAAGCTATTATTTGTTCAAAATTAATAACAGATTGCAGATTTTTATCTATGCATGATAATTAATTTAATTTTTGGAATAGACAACTGGAAAAAAAAACAGAGTAATTTGATTTCCAATCTCTCCTTTGTCCTAAGTGAGCAGATTTAAAAAAAATGATTTTTAAATCTACCACTCTCATTTTTCTTTAATTTTTCTTTAATTATTTAATTTATTAGTTACCATCAAGCTATTATTCACTCAGCTCTATTCTTTTTTTCCCTTTGAATATCTTAATTTCCCAAACTGCATTGCCTCTTAAGGAGTTGGATAAGGTGATTTTCCTGGGCTTCATCTATTATTTTTGAGCAAAAAGTGAAAATTTATGAAAGCTATTTTTGTGGTATAAAAACATCTGTATAATTCTTTTCAGATACAAAATATGAAGAAAAAAACAAAGTTGAGAAAACTGCCCTTCTTTGGGGAATTTGGTATGCTTGTTTCACTCCTAATCTGAATGAAAAAAAAAAATAAATCCTGAAGTCTCTTGTGATATATATTAAATTTTTTACTTTGTTCTAACTAGTGTTTTTGAAAGTAAAAACTAGTCAATTGTGATCTCCAAAAATCTGGATTTATATATGTTTTAGATTAAAAGGGAACTTTTTTAGCAAAGCTCAGAATAAATACAGAGTGAAATAGGAATAATTACTTGATTAGACTACCCATTCTTTTTCTTCTGTCCATTTCCCTTTTTTGGCTTCACTCTTCACAACTTCCAGTGCTATGGTGTACACCTTCACTAACTGGAAGTTTCCTTTAGTAAAAAAATAATCTTGATTTACTCATTTAATACACTTCATCCTATGCATGAGATGAGGCAGGGAGCATGTGCATAAAGCAGATAAACATGTAGTTTTACCTGCTTATCACTACAGTGACTTATATAACCAAAGCACTAGCAATATTCTTTCTATTATGGTTTGATATCTAATAGGGTAACATTAGCCGTGTATACTAATTTGCTTGAAAATATTTCTGAGGTTTCATTAAAAGTAAGAGGATTATCTAATTATTGTTTACATTAAAAACTTTGCTTCATCAGCTCTATTGCTGAATTTCTAAAGCAGTCTTTTATCATTTTTCCCCTGTGGATCTGTCTTTAGAAAGGTCTACACTGCACACTAAAACCATGCATATATTAAAAATGAGGAGCATCTCTGTGGAGTCTAAACTAGGAAAGACAAAGGTACAGTAGATCTTTCTGATAATTCACTGCTAGTCTTGATAGTTTTCCACATTGCAATTCATTTTATTGATCCTGATATTACAGTTTTTCCAGCTGTAATTTGTAATGTTTGTCTGTAGAAAAAGTCAGTGTTGCTTGGTTCCTGGTGTGGACCATTTTCTGTGTATTCAGCAAGTCTTTTAACAATAACATTTGACGTCTACACAGAACTTTCCTCTAACTGATAGAAAGATGACCATAAAATGCAGAACGTGACAATGATATCAGTGACTTCCCATGAAAGCTGAGAACTGTAGGTTCTGACAGTAGAAATTATTAATTTAAAATGTATGCAGTGAGAAAACCATGCTTACCTGGAAATGGCCAAGGACCTTGAGCAGAGCTCTATCCATAGGTCACATCTCTTCTCATGCTCTTTGATGAGAAGACTTGTGTCCAGAGATTGACCCATCTAAAATGTTTATGTAAGATGCAATGAACACAGCCTAGGAACAGCTTTAGAGGTTCTGTTTCCCTTCCAAAATTATTAAAGCCAACAACTTGTATTAGCTAACCACAGCCATGAAATGACAGTTTCCAACAGTTTCTAACTCCACAAAACCTAAATGAATTTTCATGAAATGGAAGAAGTCACGTTTCCCTTAAAATTTTCCAGTTTGAAGTCCTGGTGTCATGTTTGATGTCAATACTCATTCAGAGAAAAAAACAACAATAAAGTTGCTTCATGTTTCTCTATATTGGTAAATGTTAGGTAACTTTAATATAAAGGCTGTCAGAAAACTATGACATTTCATGTAATAAACTGTCATGAAGAGCTGAGGAGGTTATAACAGCTAGATAAAAACATCCTAGTACATTTTCAGGTGAGTGCCCATCCTTTTTGCCACAGAATATTTAAGTGTAATTAATCTGCGATTGCTTATCTATGTAGTGGCATCACCATCTGTTTGAAGGCAGAAATTAATTTTAACCAAAGGAAAGCTGAGAATTTATTTTGTACAGACAGGTCTTTTTTTCCAAGACACTTCTGAATCTCTTCAGGAGAGGAGACAATGTAAACTTCACATCATACTCTGGCTGGGAAGTCTAAAAGCACTGTGCCTAACCCTTGCATTCATATCTTAAATTTATGAAATCCTTTAATCAGCAGCAAAGAGATAGACTGTAAATATGAAAATCGTTCATATGGGGTTGATTCTCTTAATTCCTTCATCAGTTTTAAATTGATCGCTTTTCCAATCCTATATTTAATTTAAAAACCTATATACTCAGTCAGTACTGATAAATTGAGATAACATTATCTAAGATAACTTCTCTAATTAATATCTAGAGAGATAACTTCTCTAATTAATTTCTCATTACAATGATCCAAACAGCAGTGCTATTCTTTTCAGTTTCTACATGAAGACACTGCCAGTTATAAAGTACTCTGAAAATATTCCCATAACATATACTGAAATAACTTGTGTAACTTCATAGAAAGTCAAAAACCAAAGCCTTTTACCTGAATAAATGGGAATTCATTGAAAACTTCAATGGCCCCTTTGGAAACTGTGTTCCTAAGTAACAGTCTAATGAACAGAGCTGAGGACAAGATATCCTTTCATATACAAATGTAATAGTTTAAATTTTAAGATTTGTAGAAGAAAATATCAGACCGTTAATAACTACCATTCCATCTGTTTTGTCCTGTGCAAAATTACTTTGACCAAGATCAAGTGGATAAAGTTTCATTCAATTTATTATTTCATTTGGATACTCTCACCAACTTGCCAATAAATATGTGAAATGCTCTCTAACACATTTATGGTGCTTTACATTTAGGCTGGCTGCTATTTCAAGATGTACTGGTAAGTAGACAGCTTTTCTTCTAGAATGAAGGCTCAACTGCTCAGTTTTCATAGTTCTGCCAGTACCCCACTGCCTCAGACCTCATCATATGCTCAGGATACATTAAGTTCTCCCTCAGTTCACTGGTTAAAAAGTGAGCAAACCAGTGGATGTGACCTCATATGCCTCACAATCTGGTTTACTCAGCTGTGTAATGACTACCTTAACATTTTTGAGGCTCTGAGGAACTGGTTGATTTAGGTATCTAGAAGCATATAAGACCACAGCTCTGTTTATACTGCTTAGGAAGGGAGAAAGGCATACTATTCCTAGGTAAGATAAAGGTGGATGATTTGCTATTTGAAGACTTTTTCTCCGGTTGTACGAAAACCAACTACTTAAGAAGCTACTCTAATGAGTGAGAGTTTCCTCAGAGAGAGAAAACTGACTGAAGCCAGTTGAGAGCTTCACATTGCCAAGAAAATGATAAAAAGGCTCCACAGGCCTGTCTCACATGAGGTAGACACACCTCTCAGGTTACAAATCAAAATATATTCAAACATCAGATGAACTAGGTGGTTTTAGGAAGGTCTGTTCCTCCCTCTAGTCTCCTCTCCTGCTCTGGTCTGAAAATCTGGACATCTCACAGAATCACAGAATGATATGGGGTTGGAAGGGACCTCTGGAGATCACCTAGTCCACCCCCCGTTCCAAAGCAGGTCCTCCTAGAACAGGTTGCACAGGAACTTGTCCAGGCTGGTTTTGAACATCTCCAGAGATTGAGACTTACCGCCTCTCTAGCAGCCTGTCCCAGTGCTCTGCCACCCTCAAAGTGAAGAAGTTCCTCTTCATGTTTAGATGGAACTCTTTATGCACAAGTTTGTGCCCATTTCCTCCTGTCCTGTCACTGGGCACCACTGAAAAAAGGCTGCCCCCCTTGGTCTTGACACGCACCCTTTTGGAATTTATAGGTGTTGATCAGATCTCCCCTCAGTCTTCCCCAGACTAAAAAGAGACAAGACCCTCAGCCTTCCTTCGTAAGAGAGATGCTCCAGTCCCCTAATCATCCTTGTGGTCCTCTTCTGTACTCACTTCAGCAGTTCCCTGTCCTTCATGAACTGGACAGAGTACTCTAGATGGGACCTCACCAGGCCAGAGTAGAGGAAGGATAACCTCCCTCAACCTGCTGGTGATACCATTTCTGATGGACCTTAGGATGCCATTGTCTTCCTTGGCCACAAGGACACATGGCTGGCTCATGGTCATCGAGGGTTCCTTAGACAACCCAAGTCAGGGTTCCCACTTCTTAAGAAGTATGCCTATCTCTGGAATGCCTGACTTCTACCTTTGCCAGAAAACACAAAGGTGACAAGATAATGGCAATGAAAGCAATCTATGAAAAGCAAGCTATCAAACAAAACACAATATTCAAATAATAATAATACTCATAACACTAGTAAGACAACCCCTTTACTCATAGGCAAGTGCTGAACTGTCACATGTATATCATAGGACAATCAAGAAACCTAATATATTGGAGTGATTTATATTTTGAAATGCTATCAGAATGATGTAAAACAGAAATCTGAAACATTTCATCTAAAATACTGTGATTTCTTTAATCTGGTAAAAAAACAGAAGAAACAGAAATGAGCACTGCAGAGAGGTGTCAAATGAAATGTATGGCTTAATTAAAAACTTCTTCAGCTTTGACCTTAACTTTTTTTTCCTAAGTTGAACAGTGAACCAAAAAAAAATTTTTTTTGCATAGTTCTGTCCAGACCATAAAAGACAATGACAAAATATTAAGTTCAGACAGTACTATTTACAGTTTTAATATTCTTCTCACCTGTTTTTTTTTTAGTTAACTTTTTACTTACTATGAAAATATCATGTATTAGTCTGTGTCAAAATAGAAATAAATAGCATAATATTTAATTTTTGCTTCATATGTGATACATACAGAAAATTTCAGCCATATTTTTATTAGGAAAGTCATTAAAACCAGCAGCTAAAATACTACATATATTCCTCAAATGGAGGAATAATTGTTAAACAGCTTGTGCATAATACAAATTGTTCTGAATATAATTTATGTGCAATTCATGAAAGACTAGTTGGCATTTATGTAAGGGACAATAAAATTTCTGAAAATAAGCTTTATACAAACATCTCAATTAAGAATTGACCTTGTACTGCCCTGGGATCTCAGAAGTCACCAGAGATTTACCTCAGTGAATGGAATGATTCAAATTACCTGGTTCTAGGATCTGACTCTAATACAATGGACAACATTGTTATTATAAAATATAATTGTAGCCTTTCTATTAACAGCAAGGAAAGGGTGTTATTGTTCTTGTTTTCTTTAATAGCCCATGGTTTTAGTACTCAGGATTTGAGAGGCTTCAGATTTCTTTACAGTCTGATAAGGTTCAAACTTTCAGCTTCTGTCTCCAAAACGAATAACTAACCATTAAGCAACAAGCTAAACTGATAATGTGTTAACAGAGCCATTAAAGCGTACTGGCAATATTAATTCATATTGCTGTTGTGCCCACAGGAGTTCTGATGCTTCATTTCACTCTCTCTGACCTTTTCAAAAGATTTTTATACAGAAAATTTGGACTGAAGATCTCATAAGAGACAATTCCTTACAAGTCAAAACATCAGTTCTAAAAAAATATTTTTGGTAAGTACTTGGTAAATATCTAATTAGTATCTGGATGGATGAAAAAGACAGTAACACATTTATAGGAGCCAAAAGAAAAACTGTATTACCATTGAGACATTTAGACTGCACTATGGTGGGCACAGAGACCACTGAAGGGCAAATATGTTTCGCAAGAAAAAGGGGTTATTTTTAGCAATCTGTAGGCGGATCATGTATGAAAACTGTTTGGGGGATTAAACGTGTGATTTCATCAATGAGAAGCATGTTGAACAGCAAAGAGTACTGTTACCTGCAGAGACTATTAGTGATAAGCAATAGTGGAAATAGTGTGCATAGATATATTTGCATATATATAATGTTGGATTTTTCTCTTTTTGTAAAAAGGTTGGACCTCGGTACTAAACCACTAGTGCCATGCTTTTGATATAGAACTGTAATTGAGGGAAAATCCCTGTATTAAAATTAAGAAGGTGCTAATGCAAGAGTATGTTTTTTTTGACAAAATTGCTAGAGAGTGTTTTTGTACAAGATTGCTTTCTGGAAAAAAAGACTTTGAAAATTGGATAGAGGTTTGGAGAATTAGGAACAGCTTCAAGAAATAGAGCAGTTAAGAGTGCAAGATTAAAGCAATCGATCACAACGGTGTTTTGGATTTGAGGTAGTATTCAACAGCACATATGGAATCTAATGCACAGGCAGACAACTGAACAGGATTAGAAATGCCAGAAAATCGCATTAAAAAAATGATATTTTGATTACTTTTTGTATTAAATAGAATTGAAGGGTATGAAAAGCGGTAGGCAATTGGGATAACATCCACAGGCTAAGGAATTTGCCTGTTCTTATAATTTTAGAGTAGAGGCATTACAAAATCTGATGTATCACAGCTCATATTTTACTATACTAAGCACAATCATGTCTTTACGTTATTTGTTAAAATAAGCATAGAGACTCTAATTTTGTTTGAGATGCGTGAAATATATTCCTTCCTTTGTGTTTTAAGTTCTCTGAAGACCTGTCTGACCAGATTCCTCTGTGCTTCCATCTCACCATTTCTCCCCACTCTGACTGCTACCCTTCTGCCCTGCCTTGCACCTGTCCTGTTTGTTCAGGCAAGTAAATTAGGCTGGAATATGAACTGAAGTGTAAATTCAGCTCTGAGCTTCCTCATGGCTGAATTACTCATTCCATCTGAACCAGGCAGAAACTGCAGGTTGACAAATAAATACCGAAATAGGAAGTACGGAGACCCCATCTACACGGATTTCATTTGCTGTAATTCAGCAAACAAGGTAAAATGAAGATGTAACTATTACACACAGATGTCATTTTTTTTCATTCCTTCAGCTGATGTTCGGCTATGTACCAAACATCAGAATCCTTCCAGGCACCTATATAATATAGGCCTGTCTATGTGCCATTTATGATCTGTCTTTGCCTAGACATAGGCTTTGTCTGTTGGTTATGTCCTGCATGAAACATGTTCAAAACCTAAGTAAAATATGTCACGTGAGTGTACTTTAGTTATTCATTGTTGATATATTTGAAAATTCTTTAAAAAATAGAAAAAACCCACAAAAAACTAGTCACTAGAAATTTAAACAGTTCATCTGTCAAAATGCTGATGTCTAAGCAGTGTCAAAATATTTTTCTTCATTTTCTGTCAAATTAAAGAAGTGCA
>VZTM01017212.1:0-26281 GCA_013400555.1 Jacana jacana | reverse complement strand
CAACACACCATTACCAATGGATCAGGTATGAAGACTGATGCTTGTGAGATTTGTGGTGGCATAGTTGCTGTACTGTAATAACTTATATCTATGTGATAAAAACCAGCAGAACTGGAGGATCTTTGCCTCAGTTTACGTTTGTGCACAGAAACGTGATCAGACAGTTGCAGCTGCTTTGCTAATGTCTACCAACAGCATCAGCATGAGGCTAATTACAGCCAGTGCCAGTCTTGGTTCATCTTCTCATCTTCTCTGAACGCTAACACGAGACTTGTACTTTAATGAACTGGTAACTCGCAGTTGTGTTTGGCAGATGGCTGGTGTAGCTGTTTGCATAATGAGTGCGTTCCATTTCTCCCAAACTGTGCTCTCCCAAACAATTTTAACCCTTTCTTTCTATTTCTTTTATTCATTAGGAAGCCCCCGTGAATGTGGAGACAGAGGTGACCGAAATATGTTGATCGGACCGTGGAGAGTAAGAAAAGGATGGAAGTTCTTACATTAATTCTTACTGTCAGTGCTTTTGTCACTGTTGATAATCAAAAAAAGACTCCACATAATACGATATGGTAAGTAATTAGAATTTCCTTTTGATTCCTCTGGTATTTAATTGCGTGTGGATCGTTATGTTTAATAGATGGTGCTGCCTCTCTTTCAATCAATTCCTTTTCTACCTCAAACACGTTTTTAACTGCTGCAAATCACAGAATCACAGAATATCAGGGATCCTTATACGGTAGAGAAGAAGGACTTCTAAAGAGTATAACAGAGCTGAGAAATAAAACAAAAGGACTGGAAGTAACATGGCTTGCACAGCTTGGTTTAGCATAAGAGGCTGTAAGGGACCGCTGCTCGGTTGCACAGAATCACAGAGTGACAGATACTCAGGGATTGGAAGGGACCTTGAAAGCTCCCCCAGTCCAATCACCCTGCCGGAGCAGGAACACCCAGAGCAGGTCACACAGGAACGCCTCCAGGTGGGTTTGGAATGTCTCCAGAGAAGGAGACTCCACCACCTCCCTGGGCAGCCCCTGCCAGGGTTCCCTCACCCTCACTGTGAAGAAAAGTTTTCTCATATTTAACTGGAACCTCCTCTGTTCCAGCTTGCACCCATTGCCCCTTGTCCTGTCATTGGATGTCACTGAGAAGAGCCTGGCTCCATCCTCCTGACACTCACCCTTTACAGATTTATCAACGTTCATGAGGTCACCCCTCAGTCTCCTCTTCTCCAAGCTCAAGAGACCCAGCTCCCTCAGCCTTTCCTCCTGTGGGAGATGCTCCACTCCATCATCTTGGTAGCCCTGCCCTGGACTCTCTCCAGCAGTTCCCTGTCCTTCTGGAACTGAGGGGCCCAGAACTGGACACCATATTCCAGATGGGGTCTCACCAGGGCAGAGTAGAGGGGGAGGAGAACCTCTCTCCACCTACTGACCACCCGTTAAAATGAGTTTGCCACTTTATTTGCTTTTTATAGGTCAAAAGTATGTTCTTTTACGTTACTGCATGCACCTGCCACTTACCAACATCTTTTTTCTTACATCCTGTGAAAGGAATAATAATCATTCTTTTTCCACTTCCTCCCTGATATTTGCTAGTTTATATGATACTTCAACTTCTGTTGAAGCCGCCTGAAGCATCATCAATGTGTTGTCTCTCTACCCAGAACCACTTCACGATCTTGATCCCTTCGTTCTTCCCCAACAAAGCACTTACTGACTTCTAAATTATGGAGTTTATTTTCTGGCTGCTCAGTATCATTATGTTCTGTGATTTTTTTCACAGTAAACTTCAGTGCTCCCAATGTTTTGTGCTGTCATCAGACTTTTCAGTTGATTCTTCAGAAGTTTCTGATGGGTGGCAGCATGGATCTGAGTGGGTCTTTACCTTCCCTTAGTTATTCTTAAAATTTCTGTGAGTTTTTTTGGTATTGAATTCAAGAGTTACTTGGCTGGAAGAAGGTATGAAGAGCAAAAGAGTAAGGAACCCTATAACTTTCTGTTAATGAATATTACCTACCACGAGACAGTGGTGTTGGTGAAATTCCCATTTGCCTTTTGTATTTAGATACCAAGGATAAGGTATGTTCAGGCTGGAGAAGAGAAGGCTTCAGGGAGACCTTAGAGCAGCCTTCCGGTACCTGAAGGGAGCTACAGGAGAGCTGGAGGGGGACTCTGTCAGGGAGTGGAGTGACAGGACAAGGGGTAATGGTTTTAAACTGAAAGAGGGGAGATTTAGATGAGATACCAGGAAGAACTTCTTTGCTGTGAGGGTGGTAGGACCTTGGAACAGGTTGTCCTGGGAAGTTGTGGCTGCCCCATCCCTGGAGGGGTTCAAGGCCAGGTTGGAGGGGGCTTGGAGCAACCTGGTGTGGTGGGATTTGTTCCTGCCCAGGGCAAGGGGGTTGGAACTCGATGATCTTGAAGATCCCTTCCAACTCTAACCATTCTATGATTGCATTGCATTTACTAACTATTCACTAAAGTCAAATAATCAGCCTCGTTGGTGTTTTATAATTCTTCAAAAAGATGGTAACTGGACTAGCGAAGTTGTGAAGGAATATTTCTTCTCTACTGAGAAACCTGACTTAGGCACCACCAATTTTAAACTGTTGCAATGGATGGATGGAAGATCGATCAGAAAGCAGGAGGGTTCACCACCTACAGCAAAGTAGGACATTTTGTGTACTTTGCTGACTTCCAGATGTTATTTTAATGCTGTTCCTCATTCTATTGATTGTCGTTTTAGTCTGTATAAGACAGAATGCAAACCTCATAATGAAGAATTTATCAAGAAGCAAATGCTTTCAAGAGTTTTGGTCAGTTTCCTTTTGGCCTAATATCTGCATTTCATGAAGATTATAACTCTTTTGAATTGGAATTCTTTAAATAGATGTACAAGAAGCAAAAGAAAAATTATTTGCAAGGTGCTGCAACGCTGGTTTCTTGAAATAATAACCCTTTCTCTCTAAGCAGACTTTTCATGCATCTCACTTGGGTTCTCTGTGCTTCAAGTTTTTAGCTGAAAGTAGAGCCACTACTCAAAAAATGGTTGCAGAGAAACTTTTCCCAAAGAGTATCAACGTATTTTTATATTACAATTTGTTATTATTTTTTTTTCTAATCATCCCACTGGACCTCAAGAGTTAGTGTTCCCCCTCTGTAAAACGATTTCCCTCTGCCCAGTGGGAAAGCAAAGTGCTTGAAGGTACATGGTTCTCAAAATAGGTTTGATATGGAGTTGGTCACCAAAAGAGAGCTCTTAAAATCTTCTGCAGAGTTACTTTACTTGGGAAAAGGGAGCTGAGAGAGAAATCAAGGGCTGTGCTTTTGAAATAAGATGTATTTGCAGGTGATAGTTTAAGGAAGAGTGAATTAAATTCAAAGGGGGAGAGAGAGATGTTGCCGCTCATCACCCCGGATTTAGACCAAGTGTTAATGTTACGTATTTTGGTATTAAAATATATGCAAATTAAATCACAGTAATCTCGGGGCAGCACTTTGTATGATATAGGGTGCTGATACCCAGGCTCTTTGAGAAGATTACAGTGAGATTTCCCTGCAGGTACGTTAAAGATTAATCTATGTTGCGATACCTTTCACCAGAGGGAGAGATAATTGCTGAGCCTTATCAGGCATAATAGGAGAATCAGGTGATAGGAGAAAAAGAGGTTACATGCTCCTGCAATTTGCAGTCTTGCACTCCCAAGGCAAGGATGCAAGAAGTATCCAACTGAAACTCAAATAGTGCTTTCTCAAGGCCATACTGCTTATATGCAAAACAGTGAAAAATTCCCACTAAACAGTTATTTTTCCAAACTCATGCTTGGATGGATGAGGGTCCCTCCCACCTGCTAAAAGAAGTTCTTGAGGGTGTTTGTACATTGCCTCATGAGGTTCAACAAGAGCAAGTGCAGGGTTCTGCACCTGGGCTGGAACAACCCTCACTCTCAATACAGACCAGGGGGTGAGGTGTTAGACAGCAGCCCCGAGGAAAGGGACTTGGGGGTGCTGATGGGGGAGAAGCTGGCCATGAGCAGGCAGTGGGTACTTGCAGCCCAGAAGGCCAGTCACATCCTGGGCTGCATCAAAAGGTGCGTTGCCAGCAGATCCAGAGAGGTGAGACCTCATCTGGAGCACTGTGTGCAGGTCTGGAGCTCTCAAGAGAGAAAGGACATGGACCTGATGGAGCAGGTCCAGAGGAGGGCCATGAAAATGCTCAGGGGGTTGGAGCACCTTTGCTGTGAGGACAGGCTGAGGGAGCTGGGGTTGTTCAGCCTGGAGAAGAGGAGGCTCCAGGGAGACCTCAGAGCAGCCTTCCAGTCCCTGAAGGGGCTACAGGAGGGTCTGTTTACAAAGGCCTGCAGGGACAGGATGAGGGGCAGTGGCTTCAAGCTGGAGAAGAGCAGGTTTAGATTGGACATTAGGAGCAGGTTCTTTGCTCTGAGGGTGGTGGAGCACTGGGACAGGTTGCCCAGGGAGGTGGTTGAGGTCCCTTCCCTGGAGATCTTGAAGGGGAGGCTGGAGGAGGCCCTGGGCAACCTGGTCTAGTTGGGGGTGTCCCTGCTGACTGTGGGGAGGTGGGACTAGACCCTAGAGGTCCCTTCCAGCCCAGACTATTCTATGATCAGGACTTCTCTACCAGTGACTTCTGTGTGTATCTTTAAAGCAAAAATCATAGCCAGATCCTCTCACCTACCAAATACCAGGGAAAAAAGGATATACCTCAGACAGTATGAAGTGAGAAACCCACCTTTGGTAACGTTAGTGCTAATTTACACAGCGGGGTCTGGTGCTCGTAGTCACCGCACAGCAAAGGTTGTTCCCATTTCTTGGTTATCATCTCCCTGGTGACTTTATAAAACACCGCTGTTCCTTTGTAATGAGGTGAACTGTGGTTACCAAACTCATCCACTTCTTTAATTTGGAGCTCCAGCCTGGGTTTCCTTTGTGAATGAAAAATCAGCCGGTGGACTTTTCCAAAATCTTTTCCGTTCTCTGCAGATACAAAAAAAAAACCCTATATATATAAAAAAATACATATTACATTCTATTTAAAGGTGTGGCATCTAAAATAACTCATTATGGTGAGCCAAACAGGGCTAATCTCATAACACTTGGTTGTTCTTTCTCATAGTTGTTAGTTTTTCCTGAACATCCAAGGTTTGTTAGTTGAAATGTGGTTGTAGTTAGCTGTCTTGTCCCCTGAATCGCTGGCACAAGGAGTAAGGGGTGAAAGCTGTTGAAAAATAAGGAGGACAGAAGGGGATAAAGTGCATAACACAGAAATAATGAAACAGTTTTGCTCATGGAATTCAAAGTATCTGCTTTCTGGTTATTCAGGATGGGTACCTGTGTCTCTCTAACTATGAAAGGAATGGAGGTAGAGAGGTAGGTGCATTTTTAGGACTTGTAATTCCTTTCTAACTGATAAATCTACCCTTTGCATAGATAGGCAAGCGTTCCTTGGGGGCTGGAGGCTTCCCTTTTTGAAGGATAATCCTTTCTGTAGGGTAAACAGAGTTTTCAAGGGGAGAGTTTACATGCAAAACCTTCAGAAGGGCAGATATATACTTATACGATCCTTCCATAACTGGCAGAAGAGATCAGATGTGATTTCATGGGAAATTTTTTTCTGAGGCTTCTTATCTCATCTCCCTTGAAGCAAATCTCCGAAGGGTGGCTGCTACAGCACAGAATTTTGGAGGCTGCAAACGGAAACAGCATAATAACTCTCCTCTTATCACCTCGAGTCATAGCGCTGCTCACAAAAAGCAACATTTTGCCCTTGGTTTCAGGGTTTAATCTTGCCCGTTTTACACGAATTTACACAGATAAAATAGCAGAAGGCTTCTTTTGGTTTGGGATCTTGTTTGATTCCTATCAAATGTTCTTTATGCGGAAAAGCCACCAATGGAATCTTGCCCTTTGGAAATAAAAGAGAAAATACCAGCTGTTTCTGAGGGACCAGGTTTCATGGAGTGACAGAGGTTGGAAGAGATCCCTGAAGATCATCTTGTCCAACACCACCCCTACCCAGAGCAGGGTCATCTGAGCCACTGGCCAAGGATGTTGTTCAACTGGTATATTTTATTTTCAATACTTCTATTTTTCATTTCCCATGTAGTTCGTGAACCTATCACTTAAAAGAAAGACAGGGCAGGGACACCTCCCACCAAATCAGGTTGCTCAAAGCCCCATCCAGCCTGGCCTTGAACCCCTCCAGGGATGGGGCAGCCACTTCTCTTGGGCAACCTGTTCCAGTGCCTCACCACCCTCAGAGCAAAGAATTTATTTCTGGTATCTCATCTAAATCTCCCTTCTTTCAATTTAAAGCCATTACCCCTTGTCCTGTCACTCCACTCCCTGACAAAGAGTCCTTCTCCAGGTCTCCTGTAGCCTCTTCAGGTCCTGGAAGGCTGCTATAATGTCTCTCCGGAGCCTTTTCTTCTCCAGGCTGAACAACCCCAGCTCCCTCGTGGTCTTCATAGGAGAGGTGCTTCATCCCTCTGATCATCTTCATGGCCTTCCGCTAGACCGTTTCCAACAGTCCCTTCTATGTTGAGGACTCCAGAGCTGGACACAGTGCTCCAGGTGGGGTCTCACCAGAGCAGGGCAGAGGGGTAGAATCACCTCCCTTGCCCTGCTGGCCACCCTGCTTTTGATGCAGCCCAGGATGGGGTTGGCTTTCTGGGCTGCCAGTGCTCACTGCCAGCTCACATCAAGCTTCCAATCCACCATCACTCCTAAGTCCTTCTCCTCAAGGCTGCTCTCCAGCCATTCTCCACCCAACCTGTATTTGTGCTTGGCATTGCCACATTCCAGGTGCAGGACCCCGCACTTGGCTTGGTTGAACTTCATGCCATTTGCACTAGCCCACCCCTCCAGCCTGGCCAGGTCCCTCTGGATGGCATCCCTTCCCTCCAGAGTGTCCATGGCACCACTGAGCTAGGTGTCATTGGCAAACTTGCCAAGGGTGCACTCTATCCCGCTCTCCGTGTCTCCGACATAGATGTTCAATAGCGCTGGTTCTACGTTAATGGTACGTAATGCACACAAAGCCATGTAATGCATGTTCACATACGGTACTTCTGAGCAGCAGAGGGGGTTGATACCATTCATCCAGAGCGGAGAACTTTGTAGAGTGGGGCTGATGGTTGGACTGGATGATCCCAGAGGTCTCTTCCAACCTGAATGATTCTATGCGTGAATTAATGACCTTACCTGAAGCAACGATATTGCCTCTAAATCTAAAATGAATCTGCTCTCCTTCTCGTAATGGGAACTGCTGCGTAGGCTCTGGGGGCCCAAAGTAGCCTTCCTCGTGGAGTTTTTGGAGTTCCCAGGTCAATTCTTTGGATGTGGACAGCAAAACTACTATTTGATAAGGGTTTTCTCTTTTCCGGTGGAGTATCACGTTAGCCATCGTGCTACAAACAGCTTCTTCCAGACCCTGAGCAAAGAGGAGAAGGAATGTATTTTCCAAGAGGAAGGAGAGGCGAATGACCACAAAGCTGTATTAAAAAAAAAAAGAAAGAGAAGAATATAAGTAATTTTATCAAGTGCTGACAATTTATTGCTCAAAATAACACAGGGGCCCGTCTCCAATGGGCCTTTTTCTGCTCCCTTTTCATTCTTCTTTCTAAAGGGTAGAAATCTGCTTGCTTCTGTAGTGTAGAATACACTGGCTCTGTATCTGTGAACTCAAATAAATACAAGTTTTAGATGCAAAGTAAGATAATATTTCCTAATGAGAAAGTCCAAAACCATACTATGGCTTTGAAGTCAGGGACCTGAATCCTGTTTTCAAATTAAGATTAATATCTGCATTTCCTGTTTCAAGTTTTGTATCTATTACATCGTGTACGGTCTAAAGATGAAAAAATATTCAAACAAATTTGTATTTTCTGTAATTATGAGTAGCAAATCTAAAGGATCTCGTACTGCAAAGCAGGATGAAGAGATGCTAGCAACCTAATAATTAACAGTGGATGATTTCTTAACTAATAATTTTAATTACTTAGAAGTTAATATTTTAGTAAATGAAATTTTATTAAATTATTTATACATTACCTTTCTAAATGCTCATTAAGTTCAAATGATACAAGCCCATTCCGTGCATTCTGGATGATAACATCATCAAACACCTTCCACCCCTCCTCTTTGTTTCTGTGACCTAATAATTTCAAAGTATCACTGAGATTCTCCCCATTTTTTCTCATGGATGCACTCACAGCCCTGGAAAACCAAGAAATTACAGGAAAAGAATATAACAAAAAATAGATCCTGCAGGAATCATAGAATCATAGAATCATTTAGGTTGGAAGAGACCCCTGGGATCATCAAGTCCAACCATCAGCCCTACTCTACAAGTTCTCCCCTACACTAGATCCCTCAACACCACATCTAATCTGCTCTTAAACACAGTCAGGGATGGGGACTCCACCACCTCCCTGGGCAGCTGATTCCACTGACTGACCACTCTCTCTGGGAAAAACTTTTTCCTCATGGCCAGCCTAACCCTACCCTGCTGCAGCTTGCAGCCATTCCCTCTCCTTCTATCGCTCATTGCCCGGGAGAAGAGACCAGCACCAACCTCTCTGCAATGTCCTTTCAAGCAGTTGGAGAGAGGGATGAGGTCTCCCCTCAGCCTCCTCTTCCTCAGACTAAACAACCCCAACTCCCTCAATCGATCCTCATAAGCCTTGTTCTCCAGGCCTCTCACCAGCTTTGTTGCCCTCCTCTGTACTCGCTCCAGCACCTCGATATCTCTCTTGTGCTGAGGTGCCCAGAACTGGACACAATACTCAAGGTGTGGCCTCACCAGTGCTGAGCACAGGGGGACAATCACCTCCCTGAAGTAAGGGTGTAGTTGTAGCTGCTTTCTCTCTCCTTTCCTTGGTGACTACAGATGTTTTTCCCACCTTGCCCAAAATCTGCTGTACTCCAGGGTAGGTGTGTGAGTGTTCAGTGACAGAATGACTACCCATTATCTCTTTCCATAGAGAAAAGAAAAGGAGCTTCTCTTCAAATCAGGTGTTTGCATTGGTCTGGGNACATTGCAGAGAGGCTGGTGCTGGTCTCTTCTCTCGGGGAATAATGACAGGACCAGAGGAAATGGTCTGAAGTTGGGGCAGGGGAGGTTCAAATTAGATCTTAGGAAGAAGAACTTGACTGAGAGGGTGGTCAGACCCTGGAATGGCCTGCCCAGGGAGGTGGTGGAGTCACCATCCCCACAGGGATTTAAGAAAGGTGTAGATAGGGACTTCAGGGCATGCTCTGCTGGCCGAGATTGTAGGTGTGGGTTGTGTTTGTGTGGTTTCAAACACCGTTTCCAAATACAGCAGACTGTACTAAGAAGCCAAGACATTTTCATTACCAAATAAAAATAAAACTAAAATTACTCAGCAACTGTTAAAATGAATGAATGATTTGAAAATGCTGAATCTGTAGGGAAGTTGTCCTTACCGTGGATGGTGTGCCAGAGCAACCCTCTTTACTGTAGCACTAATGGCTCTCACGTGGTCTGTCTCCTCCCCCTGCCTTTTTCTTTCTGGGTTTGGAGGACAGGGCAGAGTTACCGTGATGGGGCTGTTAAATGGTTGGGCTGAAGAATGCTGGACATAAACCAGTGCACTAGTAGATACCACCGAGTGGTACATATCATGTCTTGCTTTCAAGGTGGAAATCAAGGATGGCTCAATTGGCTGAACCTAAATAATGGAGGGCAATTGTACAGTTAATTTGCAAACAGGTAAATCTTCTCTGACATTCCTGTTTGGGTTTTTTTTGGTTTGGGGGTTTTTTTGGAACTAGATTAGAGAGAAACCTCTCTATAACCCAGGAACAACCCAAACAACGTATTAGCACATTTTCTCCCAACCCTCTAGTGGGAGGTGTCCCTGCCCAGGGCAGAGGGGCTGGAGCTTGACAATCCTGAAGGTCCCTTCCAACTCTAACCATTCTGTGATTCTGTTGTTTATACAATGTACAACCAAGTGCTTGAGAGTCATCAAATACTGGAATCTTTATGGACAAAAGTATTTTGATTCTTTTGTTCCTGCTCTGAGTTCAAGTTTTGAAACTCCTGATCTCCCCCAGAGTTTGATGATTTTCTAAGATTTTTCAAATCTGTATTTATTTATTATTTTTCACTGCAAATCATCAAATGGTTTGGGTTGGAAGGGACCTTAAAATCTACCCAGTCTCACCCCCTGCCCTGGGCAGGGACACCTCCCACCACACCAGGTTGCTCCAAGCTCCCTCCAACCTGGCCTTGAACCCCTCCAGGGATGGGGCAGCCACAGCTTCTCTGGGCAACCTGGGCCAGGCTCTCACCTCACTTAACTTTTACCTCCTCTGTTCCTCTGAATCACTGTTTTTTATAGCAGAAGGGAGGAAGACATTAGAGCTGAGGCAAATCTGGAGATCATTATCAGAAGAGGTGAGAAACCCTCCTGTTGTGCTGCCCTGGTACAAATGATGAAGGTCAGGCGAGAAAAATTCTTCCATTAGCCTAAATGCTGGGCCAAGTCTGTAGCTGATGCTTATAGTGATGTTTTCTGAAGTCTATCCAGGCAAAGGTAGATGGATCTCAGCTTTAGTTACAGATAGCATTGGCGGCTGACGATGTTATGTGACTTTAACAGAGTTGACAGGAAACCATTTGCTGTGTGTACAGGATGTGGAGCTGCAACCACTTTTCACGTTTTCTTATATAATGGAACGGATTACCCCTTAACATAACTGGCATCTTTGCTTCAGAACAGGTCAGAAAGCAGACTTAGGAGACCAAGAGTGGGTATTTCAAGCTTACCTTTAACTGCACGGGTGCTGGAGAGCTGAAGGTTTCCGGAGGGTAACGGAAGGAGATTCTAGAATCCATGCTCAGCTTTTGTGAGAGTCCTGTTTTTGGCACAGTAAATGTTTCTTTCTTTAAGCATGACATCACAGAAAAAACACCCAGCTGGTAAATTTTCACTTCTGCAAAGTTTTCCTGTGTAAAGAGAGTGTGGGGTTAGAGAACGCTGGAGGCAAAGGAAGCTCTGTTCCGCAGCGGATTCGCATTTTGAGAAGGCGACGTTATTTATAGAGTGAGGTGTGAAATGAAGAGAAATTAAATAGCACTGGCACCTAGATGCCTGGTTATTTGGTGGTTTCTAGTCCTCATGAGCCGTCATTCACATTCTGGTGTGTGATGGGGGTGAAATGGCATAAGCTCGTAAACTGGTTGATGAATCTGGCCCAATGCAATTCTCCTGTAGGTAAAAAGCTGACCTATCCTGGGTTTCTTGGGGATGCAGTTTGGACTCACGCACACAGAATTGTGTTCCTTCTCCCCTTAAGTTTTCACTTTTATCAAACAATGCAAACTATTATACTTATTGACCAAAAAAAAACCCCAAACCCAACCCAACCCATTACTCAACCATTAGTATATTGGCATCAAGCACTTGTATTAACATTATGAGTGGAAAAAAGGGACCTTGTTAAATATGAGGCTTCAGATAGAATCAGTTCTTGAAAAAGTAGGAAGAAGAGTTCAATTTAACCCCACATAGCGGGCAATCCAGCTTAATAACCAAATCTCTGCTAGTATAACTCCACAG
Source organism: Jacana jacana (assembly GCA_013400555.1). Taxonomy (NCBI): domain Eukaryota; kingdom Metazoa; phylum Chordata; class Aves; order Charadriiformes; family Jacanidae; genus Jacana; species Jacana jacana. Next base: position 14,676 of record VZTM01017212.1, on the reverse strand, counting down.
AGGCTTAACTGGAAACCTGGAATGGTGTTTTTGCAGTGCTTAGGTGAGATCATAGAATCATAGAATCACAGAATCATTTAGGTTGGAAGAGACCCTTGGGATCATCAAGTCCAACCATCAGCCCCACTCTACAAGTTCTCCCCTACACCAGATCCCTCAACACCACATCCAATCTACTCTGAAACACAGTCAGGGATGGGGACTCCACCCCCTCCCTGGGCAGCTGATTCCACTGACTGACCACTCTCGCTGGGAAAAACTTTTTCCTAATGTCCAGCCTAACCCTCCCCTGCTGCAGCTTGCAGCCATTCCCTCTCCTTCTATGGCTCATTGCCCGTGAGAAGAGACCAGCACCAACCTCTCTGCAATGCCCTTTCAAGCAGTTGTAGAGAGGGATGAGGTCTCCCCTCAGCCTCCTCTTCCTCAAACTAAACAATCCCAACTCCATCAATCGATCCTCATAGGACGTAGTCTCCAGGCCTTTCACCAGCTCCGTGTCCCTCCTCAGATGTTGCTGACCTTATGGGTTCCTTGGTATCCCTCCAAAGAAATTGGAGTCAAGTAGTTGGACTGAAAGCTCTCATCGGTCACCTTCACCGCGATCTCCCGATAATTTCCTCGGAAGCATGAAGTAAATGGGAGTGCAATGTTGATAGGGAAGGGGATTGTTTTCTGAAAATCGGAGCATTCGATCCTGATGACATTGCTGACCAGCTCCTCAGCATCATCCACCACCAAGGAACTGGTGTCATTGACTATCTTACACTTCAGATTCTCCAGAGCAGTTGCAGGGGCTTTAATAAAACAAGCTATTTTGCATTCATTCTGGCGGCTCTCCTCCACTAGAAATCTGGGGGGAAAAAGCAGAACATCAAATGTTATTCTTTATATTTTGGGTGGTGTCTTGTATGTTTAAATAGTCCTTTACCATAATGAGGTGCTGCATCGTCCCCTAAGCAGATCGTTGATAAAGTTAGATCTTTATGAACAGACAGGAAAATCATGACAATTTCTATGTTTTGCTTTTTTTCAGAGCAGCTTATGAATTATTATAAAACGGATTACTTGGGGTCCTTCCCTGCTGGTTTCCAACAATTTGGGAATTGCTGGCTTTAGTGGCTGTGACTCAGTCCCTCTCCATTACCAAAAAAAAAACTCAATCAAATAGAAATTTACAGTTTACTTTAGACCAAATGGAAGATCTTCATTGTTCATGCTGAAGTTGGAAACTGCTATTACGTGTGTGACCAGCAACATGTATCTTTAGTAGGTGCATACTGAAGTTCTGGGCCCACAGGTGTTGGTACATGTGCTAGTAAGTGATATTAACCTACATCTGGCCCTAAACAAGAGTATGTGCTTACTCTTTGGTCATCCATTGCCCAGATTTTTGTATTTCTTCTGGGTCATTCACAGAAGGATTCACAGCAGTAAGGTCGTGCGTTTGTGCTGAGGAAGTGAAGGTCGTTCGGTCATTCCTACCGAGCTCATGGTTTCTCTCCACTTTACTGCCTCCCATTTGCTCTGTCTGTCTATGTTCTCCACTTCCTACCCATTTTGAAGATTCTTTGGCTACTGCCTCATTTTCCTGGTCAAAAAGGTTCCTAGCAGTTCTGTCATAAATGTCTTTCAGTGTCCCAGATGGAATGCCATCCTCACTGCTCCTAAGAGCATCTTGAAAGCCCAGTTCTGGAGACTTTTTGGTAACAGCGCTACCTCCATGAGGTTTATCTTTTCCACTGCAATCCTTTTCCTCTGTAACAGAGGTCATTGGTACTCTCTGTTCACCATCTTCCTTTTTTACTGGAGATTCTCTGCTCATGTCCTGTTCTTGTTCAGGTAAGTTTTCAGCTGACGAAGGAACAATGTCTTTCTCCACAGTTTTAGTTTCACTTGGCGGGATTTGATTCATGTTCTGACTTTCTGCCTTGTTCAGGGAAGGAGTTACTTGGGAACATCTAGAAACTTCTTGGACAGACCCTGTCGCTTCTCCTTCAGAACAAACGTTCAGAAGCACATCTGTTTCTCTAGAAGCGTTTTGAGCAGCCTGGATCTGAGAACCATCATCGCCTCGGGAGCTGGCGGCACAAAGTTTATTATCTGCCTCTTGAAGGTAAGAGACTGTGTTTGCCAAATAATCCTTCACTTTCTGCAGACAATCTATAATTCCATTGTACTCTGAGGTGAAAGAAGAAAACAAAAGGTAAGCAATTGAATTTTGCTATGAAATCTATCAAAAAATGTGCAAATTCTTCTATATTCTAATTCTTCTTAGGCTGGACATTAGGAACAAAAATTTCATGGAGAGAGTGGTCAGTCAGTGGAATCAGCTGCCCAGGGCGGGGGTGGAGTCCCCATCCCTGACTGTGTTTCAGAGTAGATTGGATGTGGTGTTGAGGGATGTGGTGTAGGGGAGAACTTGTAGAGTAGGGCTGATGGTTGGACTTGATGATCCCAAGGGTCTCTTCCAACCTAAATGATTCTATGGTTCTATATGTGCCTGATGAATTCCACCTAATTCCACAGGGCCGTTCAATACATGAAGCACAAGGTCTGTCTTGGCTTCCATTTAGTCGTTTTGCATTTGTTGCTGCTCCATTTGAGTGAATTTCTGGAGAACTGAATAGGGACACGTACATCTGCGTAGGTGTCCCAGTACAACTGTGTATTTGTCAAAGTGCTGCTCTGACAATTCTAACGGGCGCCTTCCTAGTGATCAGACACCAGCTAAATTAGCAAAAGGCTGAGGGACTTGGGTCTGTTGAGTCTGGAGAAGAGCAGGCTGAGGGGGGATCTGATCAAGGCCTCTCAATCCTTCAAGGGTGGGTGTCNAAAACGATTCCTTTGCAATACTTCCTCAGTTTCCACATGACTTGCTATTGGATTTTGTTGAGAATTGGAGGGAAAAAAGAAATAAAAAAAGATGCAACCGTATTTTTAATATATTTTTTTACACTAGTAGTTCAAAGAAACACAATAATTTTATTCTAAAGCACTGCTGTTTTTCCAGGGATGCTTATACGGTAGAGAAGAAGGACTTCTAAAGAGTATAACAGAGCTGAGAAATAAAACAAAAGGACTGGAAGTAACATGGCTTGCACAGTGTGGTTTAGCATAAGAAGTTGTAAAGGACCACTTTTTGGTTGCACAGCATCACAGAGTGACAGATTCTCAGGGATTGGAAGGGATCTTGAAAGCTCCTCCAGTCCAATTCCCTGCTGGAGCAGGAGAACCCAGAGCAGGTCACACAGGAACGCCTCCAGGCGGGTTTGGGATGTCTCCAGAGAAGGAGACTCCACCACCTCCCTGGGCAGCCCCTGCCAGTGTTCCCTCACCCTGGAGAAGTTTTTCCTCATATTGAAGTGGAACCTCCTCTGTTCCAGCTTGCACCCATTGCCCCTTGTCCTGTCATTGGATGTCACTGAGAAGAGCCTGGCTCCATCCTCCTGACACTCACCCTTTCCATATTTATCAACGTTCATGAGGTCACCCCTCAGTCTCCTCTTCTCCAAGCTCAAGAGACCCAGCTCCTTCAGCCTTTCCTCCTCTGGGAGATGCTCCACTCCCTTCATCATCTTGGTAGCCCTGCCCTGCACTCTCTCCAACAGTTCCCTGTCCCTCTTGAACTGAGGCTCATACAATATTCCAGATGGGGTCTCACCAGGGCAGAGGAGAGGGGGAGGAGAACCTCTCTTGACCTACTGACCACCCCCCTTCTAATACACCCCAGGATGCCATTGGCCTTCTTGCCCATGAGGGCACAGTGTTGGCTGACAAACTAATGTCAGCATTTGAGATATTAACAAATGCAACATAAAGCCCCCCAGCATCATCACATGAAAAAAATTAGCATCCAGTATACCCAGTCCCCATTCTGTTGTCAGGTGTGGTGTGTCCCTCCATACTTGCCTGGACTTGCAGTCGATTCCTTGTGTTTGTCATGGAGAGTACTCAACAAGCAGCAAGAGTCTTGAAGGCTTTTCGTAACGTTCTCCAGCTGCCGGCTGAGAGATCTGCTCAGCTCTTTTGTTAAGGAGATCAGCCTAAGCACATACTCTGCTGTCCCTTCATTATCCGGGTCACTTTTCAGAAGGACATCTCTCGCTAGCAAGTTCAGGTGCCAGATCTTTTCCAGGAGTTGGCCTGAGCTGCCTGCAGGTGTAATCATACCTTCAGCCATTTCACTGTTATGTTCAGAATATACCCCTGCCGTGTCTTTTATCTTCTTTTTTCCCTGCTCAACTGCTTCCACAAGGGGTTGGCCTCGGTTCAGACTCCTACGGTGCTTAGTGTTTGAAGCCTGACCTGCATTTAAAAAAGTGCCATATTCCACACACGCTGACAAATCGAACTCCAGCTGAGAAGCTCTGAGCTGGTGTTGACTGTTGAGAAGTTCCTAGGTGACAGAAAGGAGTGGCTCCTGTAACTAAGGGCAAGGATTGCCAAGCGATGCCAGTGTATACAACGCACCTTGCCTTTCAAGGGGAGGTTATGCAATCCCTGTTATATAGCAGGCACCTAAATCTGATGAGATGTGAGCAGTCTGCAACTTCAGTGGCTGTAAGTGATCACTACCCAGGAAATCCAGCTTCCTTGTGCCTTTGTATTTGTGTAGCCATCGACGGCGAGGAGGTGTTTTCATTGCAAGCCAACATGAAACGCTGTGTGTCTCTAGGCAGCGTTGTCTGACAAGCCATGTGTCTCTTGTTGTTCAGGGACATGGCATGGGTGGGATGGGCCCGAGCTGCTCTGCTGTCTGGATGAGGTATTTGAATTATTCATCGGCTTCAGCAACGCGCAAGGGTCCGCACACTGCATTTTGTGATTAGCAAAAAAACATACATATTTAACATTTAAAGAAAGCTGCAATGTTTTCTGGGGTGTGTTTACATAAAATCATAAAATGGTTTGGGTTGGAAGGGACCTTAAAGATCATAGAGTTGCAACACCCTGCCCTGGGCAGGGACACCTCCCACCACACCAGGTGGCTCCAAGCCCCCTCCAACCTGGCCTTGAACCCCTCCAGGGATGGGGCAGCCACAGCTTCTTGAGGCAACCTGGGCCAGGCTCTCACCACCCTCACACCAGAGAAGTTCTTCCCCCCATCTCAGCTCAGTTTCCCCTCTTTCCATGTCAAACTGTTCAACCTCCTCCTATGGCTCCCCTCCATCATCAAGAGTCCTTCCTCAGCCTTCCTGGAGACCCCCTTTAGGAGAGATGGGGAGGGACTCTTGATTAAGGAGTGGAGCCATAGGATGAGGGGTAGTGGTTCATATAACAGGGGAAGAAACATAAAGAAAAAGCAGTAACAGCTAAACATGGGAATAAGTAATGGTTGAAATTTTGTGTGACGCTTTGTATGGCGAGAAGCAAACTTAGGAGAGAAAAACATGAGCCTCTGCTGAACTGCAGCATCAAGAATTGACTCTGTGGGTTTCATGGGGAAGAAACACCGTCCTCAGGAGCGGCCCCACGAGGGCGGGTGGCACCGCTCTCGCAGGGGCTCCCAACCACATGCTTTGGGGGGGCAACCTGGGAGGCAGCAGGGCCAGTGCCTGACAGGGCTGCCCTGCTGCTCGCCGCCTTCAGCGGGTGAAATTGAGGCACTGTCCCCCTCAATGGGCAGTATTTGCAAGGGTTTCCGTTTCGCCCGGCGAGTTGAGGGAAAGAAGTTCCACCAGGACATCATGCTGTGCGTGCTGGGAAGGACAGGTCTGAAAGCCTCATTAGCAGAGTTCAGTGCTGGGCCAAATCTGAAGTATCGCATGCACCGAACTATTTTATAGCTTAAGAAAGCTACTTCAGAAAACTACTTAAACAAATTGTTGGTGCAGTGTCTTTTCCACTAAACATTCCCTTTTTTTATGGGCCATCATAAATATAATTAAGGCAGCTCTAAATAGCAATTAAAAGGGGACTGTGATGTAAAAGCACACTGAAAATTGCATCTAAGCATTGCAAGAGGTAATGAAGCAATGTCAGCTCGGTGCTTTGAAGATGTAAAGCACTGTATAAATGTTAAAATAACAATGAAAGATACAAAGAATCTTCAATCAAAGGTATAAGCTGAAACCAGCTGTAATTATTCAATTCAAAAGGAGAGTTCCTTTTGACTCATTATAGTTTGCTTGATCATACCGAAAGTGTACTGCAGAGCTAACGCAAAAAGGTAGGGGAATCATTAACCTAGTTACCATTTCTGATGGCCCAGCATCTCCACTTTTTCACTCATTATTACCAGTATTATTGCACAGACCAGTTTCTCTGTGTGAATCCGTATTGTTCCCATTACCATAACAGAGCCAGATTCATAGGCTTGGGACCTTTTCTGGTGGATGTACCTGTTTCAGACTAAATCAATTGGTGATGTGTACATAGGAGTTATGAAAAGAGACACTATATAGATATAGGTAGATAAGTAAAGGTAAAATACAATTTGTTTTTTAAAAGATAACCTTTGTGTATGAAATAGATAATAATAAATGGGCCTGTCGTCAGAAGATGCTACTCATTGACTGCTGTAGAGCTTATGAGAAGCTACTACACCAAACTGTTTTAAACACAGTTTTAGATGAAATGACAAGAGCTGTTCTACGTTTGTGTTCTTTGCCATAAGCAAACTGGTTTGGTTTAGTTCTTTTTTTGTCCAAAAAAATTATATATCTAACGTCTGGGTCACTTAAGACGTGTGACCTGTATAAATTGTCTGTACATGTTCAAAAGAAGACATGAGTTAGCTCAGAAAATACGGTCCTCCAGCACATAATCAGTAGGAGAAAATAAACGATTCTCACTTTTTAAAGGGTAGTTGAAATAATTTCAAGCCTTAGAGAGAGAAAAAAAAAAAAATCATGTTGGTCTTCTCTGTAAACATGAGTGGAACATGCAAAACACCAAGCTTTTTGTCAAAATAGGAAGTACTACACGGTATTCGGGTCTGTAATTACAGAGTGGTCTTTATAAGAACTTATTGTAGAGGCAATTAAGTAAGATGTTTTCTCGTGGAAGCAGCTACTACACAAGCACTGCTACTGGGAGACAACTAAATACTCATGTGTCAGATCTCATGACAGAAAATAAGGCAGTAATGGCCACTAAAATGATGTTTGACTCTTCCAGAATTTTCACTTTTCAGCGGGAGCAAAGAGAACGTATACTTAGTTTGTCTGGTGATCAATATTTGAAGGTCCTAAATCCAGCTTTTCATATAAACAAAACCATAGTTTTAGTTAAAAAAAAAAACAGTCCCACACAGTGTTTTAATTTCAGTCCCAGCGTTGGACTATGGAAACCTGTTATTTGTGAAATTTTGCCACTAACTCACCGCTCCTCCTTTCTTGAAGAGTGGTGATAAATCCTGTAAGTGGAATTTCTTAATCTTTGATGCTATTTAGTGAACAGTCCTATGGTTTCAGGCTTGTCAGTAGGTACCATACTGTCAGGTATTAGATGATTTAACTCTCAAGTCTTTGGGAAAAATTTCAATTTTTGACTTGAGACAAGCTCTTGCCACTTTTAGGAGTGGCTTTCAGGGCTCTGCAGGCACCTGTAGCCTTCATGGCCCAGACCAGCGCTGCCTGGTAAGAGCTGGACTATGGCTGAAGCTTTCCAAACACCGCAGATGGCATAAGCAAATTGATTAAATGAGTAAAATGTAAGCAGAAAGCGTGAAGGGTGAAGAAAGTAGAGACCGTGAGGCATTCAGAAATATTATGGAACAGTGAGTGTGTAGTCTCTGAAAATACATAACTCCCTACGTCGATGTATAGAGTATACTGAAGAAAATAAGGTACTGTAGTAAAATATATACATGAAGGAGGAAGTCCTTTCAGTGCAATATGATAAAGGATCTGGTACAAAGGTTATTTAAATGGAATTTACATCCTATAGTTAATGCTGTTAGTTTTACAATCACTTTAAGCTCCTGACCAGCTTGTTGCCCAGAGAAGTTCTGGCTGCCTCACCCCTGGGAGTGCTCAAGGATGGGGCTTGGAGCAGCCTGGTCTGGTGGGTTTCAAATCCCCAGGGCAGGGGATTTGAAACTCAATGATCTTGAAGGTCCCTTCCAACTCTAACCATTCTAGGATTCTACTTTTGTGAAGTTAGATTCAGCTGGGATTGGTTATCTGAGGTGGTTTACTATGCAGCACACCAGCTGCAAAGAGGAGGGTGAGGCAATAGGAGTACGCAGACTTGATAAGGATAATATTACTGCATTTTCCAGCAGAGTCAACTTTAACAGTGAAACTATAGTTTGATCTTTCAGCTTTTACTGTTAAATCCTGAGTAGAGGTAAAAAAGACACTCACATACAAAAAAAGAGACACAAAGAAAATCGGTTGTGGGATATTGTATCAGAAGAAACTCATAGATTTGGCCACTGCGGTTCCCTGCCTGAAATATATCCTTTATCTGAGAGAGAATCAGGCCCATGGGGTTAGGATGAAGCTATTATCATGTCCATTACATATGGACAACGGCTAATTAGACTTGCAGGAAAAGAGGATGTCCTGCAACCTGATCATCCGAACAGGGCCTTATGCCTGGGTAGGTAATGTAACACACAGGAAAGACAATGAAAATGTGAGAGGTGTAGAACTGTTACCAGATTGTATCTTTTCAGGTCCTGGGTTGTTTTTCATTAATTTATTTTGTGTGAAAGAACTACTAACAAAAGAGCTGTGCACTCTTCCTCATTCCTTAGTTCTCCGTTGAATTTTCTCCTTTTAAGACAAGAGAGATCTGGACCCCCTCCCTGGGCAGCCCATTTCAGGGTCTGACCACTCTTTCACTCAACATCTCTACAACTCAGCACTAGTGAGGCCACACCTTGAGTACTGTGTCCAGTTCTGGGCACCTCAGCACAAGAGAGATCTGGAGGGGCTGGAGCGAGTGCAGAGGAGGGACACGGAGCTGGGGAAGGGCCTGGGGCATCAATGTGATGAGGAGCCATTGAGGGAGCTGGGAGTGTTGAGTTGGAGGCAGAGGAGGCTGAGGGGAGACCTCATCCCTCTCTACAGCTGCTTGAAAGGGCATTGTAGAGAGGCTGGTGCTGGCCTCTTCTCACAGGGAATTAGCGATAGAAGGAGAGGGAATGGCTGCAAGCTGCAGCAGGGTAGGGTTAGGCTGGCCATGAGGAAAAAGTTTTTCCCAGAGAGAGTGGTCAGTCAGTGGAATCAGCTGCCCAGGGAGGGGGTGGAGTCCCCATCCCTGACTGTGTTTCAGAGTGGATGAGATGTGGTGTTGGGGGATCTGGTGCAGGGGAGAACTTTGTAGAGTGGGGCTGATGGTTGGACTGGATGATCCCAAGGGTCTCTTCTAACCTGAATGATTCTAGGATTGTATGAAGGGCAATCCTGCTTTTCAGCAAAACTACATCAGAGATTAAAAAAAAAAGAAAGAAAAAGGATGGAAAATTTGCTCAGTGCTTGATGTTGTTTTAAACCAGTATTTTCACTTTTAACTGTCATCTCTAAGTGTCCAGAGAGTCCTTAAAAAAAGAGAGCTTTCGCATCCATATTGAATTGTGGCCTTGGGTGCAGGGGGAAGAAAATGTCAAATTTAGAAAAACTGGGATCGAACATTAAAATAAAGCTGCCATTTAACAGGTGTATACGTTCTTTTCGGAATACCTTAACGGTGTTTCGTGGCTGATAAGAGAGGCAGTGGACTTTGCTCTGCTAGGAGGACAGATTACACTATATGATGCAGACCCAGTGAGTTCTACGCTTCTACTCCGCGTGCAATACAAAGGTCAGTGACCAAAAAAAAAGAAGCATTTTGGTGCATTTACTGATCTATTCATATTTGAAAATACGTGTCATGGTTTTTCCTCCTGTCTCTAGTATTCCAACAATAATAGTGTAAGAAAAACAAAGAAACAAGGAAAACAAGGAAAGATCTACTGTGCCACAGAAATCATATTATATGCTCATGTGAATGGTTGATTTAGCACCGTACCAGACCAGCACTGGGGGCTTTAAAACAGTCAAGAATCCCTCGAAATACATAATTATGAAATCGGGAATGGTGTAGGCAGCAGGAGCAGGGAGGGGATCATCCCCCTGTACTCAGCTCTGGGGAGGCCACACCTCAAGTGTTGTGTTGAGTTTTGGGCCCCTCGCTACAAGAAAGACATGGAGGCCCTGGAACATGTCCAGAGAAGGGCTACAAAACTGGTGAGGGGTCTGGAGCACAAGTCCTGTGAGGAAGGGCTTAGAGAGCTGGGGTTGCTTAGTCTGGAGAAGAGGAGGCCCAGGGGAGACCTCATGGCACTCTACACCTTCCTGAAGGGATGTTGTGAAGAGGAGGGGGTCGGCCTCTTCTGCCAGAGAACTCATGACAGGACTGGAGGGAATGGCCACCAGCTGTGCCAGGGGAGATGTAGATGAGATGTCAGGGAAAGCTTTTTCTCCCCCAGAATGGTCAGGCACTGGGATGGGCTGTCCAGGGAGGTGGGGGAGTCACCATCCCTGGTGGGGTTCAAGAAGCATCTGGACAAGGTGCTAAAGACATGATTTAGTAGCTCAGTGGGTGGTGTTGGTGACAGGAGGAGGGTTGGACTGGATCATCTTGTAGGTCCTTTCCAACATCGTGTTTCAATGATTTCTATGACATGAAAAGAGGCTGTTGCTTGTGTTTATTGCTGTGGTGATCAGGGCCAGCTAGCTTCCTTGTTTGCCCCATGGAGGGGTCACACCTGTGGGGAGGAGGGGATAAGACAGGGGATAAGAGCCCTGGCAGAGGCTGCCCAGGGAGGGTGTGGAGTCCCCTTCTCTGGAGACCTTCCAGCCCCGCCTGGATGCCGTCCTCAGTGCTGTGCTCTGGGCAACCCTGTTTAGCAGGAGAGTTGGACTGGGGGATCTCTGGAGCTCCCTTCCAACCCTGACAATTCCATGATTCCGTGACTTCCCTGTGGCCTGCTGGTGACATCTCCCTGGGAGCATGATACGGTTTTGTCTATGTCGTATCTATTTCCTTTATCTTTTATTATTAATGCTTCATTTATGTCGTTTTCTTCCAGCTAAATTCATAAATCTCTTTATTTCTCTCCTTCTTCTCCTTGGGCTGCGATGTGGGGGAGGGCATCTGTCATCTTGTCATTGGCCAATCTGGCTGAAACCGTGACAGCCTGAATTTGCTGTTAAGTTAGCTTCTCTGGAGGTTGTAGGTAATGACAGTTAAGAAAACAAGCCTTGCTCAGCCGTGCTGGAGCAGAGTGAACAGGCAGAACGTGGGATCAGGGTGCTAACTGTGTTTTTTTTCTCGTTACTGGTGCCAAACTACGTAGGCATAGCCTTAGGTTAGCTTTCTAATCTGGGGGAAAAAATAAAGGCCACTTTTATTCTTTGTGTGTTCTCTGTGATTGTTGATAACTGTTTGTAAGTATTGGCTCCCCTGGAACACTATTCAAACTAATCATTGATGTACTGATCAACAACAAAGTGATTGCAGGCTGAGGCTTTAAGCCCTCACCCTTGTAATGGCAAGAGGAACTTGTACCCCATCAGACCTACGAAATATAGCACAAATTTAGGAGAAGAAATAATATCAGTAATATTACCCTCAAGTCCATATGCTATGTTATCCTACTAACGTTTTTCTACAGGAGAGAATCATGAGTTAGCTGAAACTTCACTCTGCCAGAAATCCAGCTTGAACTGTAATACACATTTCCTGTACCTCCCTTGTGTGAAAGAAAAAAAACAAAAGAGAGAAAAGAAAAGAGAAGACAAACCACTTCGACTGATGCTTCTCTTGGAATGAGCAATTCCTTGCAGGCACTGAAGAATGCCTGTGAGAAGAGATCAGCACCAACCTCTCTGCAATGCCCTTTCAAGCAGTTGGAGAGAGGGATGAGTTCTCCCCTCAGCCTCCTCTTCCTCCAACTCAACACTCCCAGCTCCCTCAATGGCTCCTCATCAGATTTATTCTCCAGGCCCTTCCCCAGCTCCGTGTCCCTCCTCTGCACTCGCTCCAGCCCCTCCAGACCTCTCTTGTGCTGAGGTGCCCAGAACTGGACACATTACTCAAGGGGTGGCCTCACCAGTGCTGAGTTGTAGAGATGTTGAGTGAAAGAGTGGTCAGACCCTGGAATGGGCTGCCCAGGGAGGGGGTGGAGTCCCCATCCCTGACTGTGTTTCAGAGTAGATTGGATGTGGTGTTGGGGGATCTGGTGCAGGGGAGAACTTTGTAGAGTGGGGCTGATGGTTGGACTGGATGATCCCAAGGGTCTCTTCCAACCTGAATGATTCTATAGTTCTAAGAAGTGAGCTTAGATGACAGATAAGAAGTGGCCTTTCCATGGCCACCAAAATACCTAAATCACTTTCCATAACACATTTTTTCATGCTCATTCAGACCTTTGCTGCACTGTAGAAACAGAAATGAATGGATTTAGTGCATCAGTTTAAAGTAGAATATCCTTTCTGTTTCAATGAATTTCCTTTTAATTTTGTTCTGTAGACAAGAACTGTGAAGTCCTCTAGGATCCAGAACATTCATAGACAAGTGCTAAGTTTAGCGTTGCAGTAGCTGAACAGCAGATGCAGTTTGAATTCCATACCAGTGTGCATACAGCAAAAAGATTCACCCAAAGGTTCTGGTTTTACAGAGTTTTTTGTTTTTTTTTTCCTTTGTTCATCCAAAATTGCATGATCTTGAATCAAGCCCTTGTGTGGTACGTTTGCTTTTGAATTATTTCGTAAGGAAAGGACAAGATTACCATAGGATCAGAATCTGGATTAAGTGTTTACCTGGCAATCCTGAATTCTACAGCTTCTCTGCTGTCTTGTCTCAATTTATAAGATTGAGTAATAACCTAATTATAACCTTTGGGAAAAACTAATTTTTGAAAGAAAAATGCCTTTTGATGCGATCAGGAATCGTATTTTGTAGTTATTCAAGGCAACTGCTGTTGGTTTAATGTTAGTGTTTAATTATAGGTGAAAAACTGTAGGCTTTTCTATCCAATATTGAAGTGACATTTATTTAATTGCAATTTCAATTAAATTTCAGAAAGGGAGGGGCTGTAGAAAGTCTTTGTCTTCACTTGACGGTGTTTCTTTTCCTAAAGACTAAGTCCTTGTCTCAGTTATACCACTGTCCTCAGTAATGGAGTTAAACCTTCCTCTTAGGAGATCACCCGTGGTACAAAGCAATCCTTGAAGGAAGTATGTACTTTTCTGAGGAGAAGGTGAAAAAGATAGCGAGAACTAAACTATTTGGCTATGGAATGGTGTGGTGTGACCAATTTCAATGGAGCTTGCAAAGTAAACTGGTGAGGGAACACTGGAAGGGGCTTCCGAGGGAGGTGGTGGAGTCTCCTTCTCTGGAGACATCCCAACCCAGCCTGGAGGCGTTCCTGTGTGACCTGCTCTGGGTGTTCCTGCTCCAGCAGGGGATTGGACTGGAGGAGCTTTCAAGGTTCCTTCCCATCCCTGAGATTCTGTGATTTGAGTGAGATTTCTGAAATGGCCATCTAATTCATAATTGCAGGCACAGTACTTATTGCCTTCCTTTGTGTAGCTAAAATAAGTAAGATTGCTGGTACTTCCATTACCTCCTGGTACTCCCCAGGTGGCTTCTCTACTGTTAACTTTCCTTTTTGGCATTTTTACGTTGGAGGCTGTTTCTCCATTTGCCCTTTCAAAAAGAGACTGAAACCTGAGGAAATGGGATATAGGGGGAGGTGTGGAGTAAAACTGCAGAGACTTGACATTTCCCAGCTTCTAACTCCATCTAAGAACTTCACAAGAAGTTATGCACGGGCAGATGGGGTATCTTCATCGGGTGTTTTCTACTCAAGCAGCGTTTGTAATACACAGCAGGCTCCCAGTTTAACAGCACTGGAATCCCGGGGATTGAGCCAACTCCCAGGAGCTGGTTTCTTTGGTTGGGCAGAAGGCAATGAGGAAAAAACAGGAGAGAGAGAGAGAGGACGTGCTTCCTCAGAGCAGCCTGAAATTATAGTGAACTAAACACAATCAGCTGCCCAGGGAGGGGGTGGAGTCCCCATCCCTGACTGTGTTTCAGAGTAGATTGGATGTGGTGTTGAGGGATCTGGTGTAGGGGAGAACTTGTAGAGTAGGGCTGATGGTTGGACTGGATGATCCCAAAGGTCTCTTCCAACCTAAATGATTCTATGAAATTTATTCCTCTAAAAACAGCGAGGCAGTGTCGATTGTGTTTCATTACTTTCCACGCCGAATCTGCTCAAGCAACAAGTAAAATGAAAAAGGGCAGGAGGTAGCCTTTAAAACTAATAGCGCCTTTAAATGTGTCATATGTGGTTTCTGCAGAAGGTGAGCAAGTCAGGGCCCTGTAGATAAAACCTTAATGATGTGGGATTCATTACAAGTCAATGAACTGTGCAAAGGAGGAAAGTGGGGGGGGGGGGGGAAAANGGGGGGGGGGGGGGAAATAACGCAGCACTTTGATGTGCAGGAAAGTTCCTCAGAGGGATTTGTTTTCAAATGCGTTTAAGAACGCTCCATTAGGCTTGTCAAAGATGACAGGAAGTTATGCCAAGGTAACTAGGTCCCCAAAATGAGAGCAATGGCAAAGAAATGAAAAGGAACTTGCCACGCGCTTCGAAGCCGCATTTGTATTCAAAAGCGACTTGAAAATTGAAAACCTTTAAATATCAATGGGATTTAGGGAGGTGATTGTCCCCCT
>VZTM01017198.1:25582-37962 GCA_013400555.1 Jacana jacana | reverse complement strand
AAGCTCTGAGCTTTCAGGTCCTCTTAGAGCCAAATTAAAAGAAACATTTTTGTGGTTCTGAAATATTTGGAAAAGTGCTTTTTTCACCTCTCACTTCTGGCTAGGCCTGGAATGGAAACTGCCTGAAATCTCCCTAGAAAGCCTGTCCTGTGAAATCTCCAGTGCAGGTTATTTTTATTTCTTTGTTACTTATTTATTTTGAATGGAAGAACTGTTGGAAATTCAAATAAGTCTTATTTATGCATCAAAACCCAAACTCTGAAATTCCACTGTGCCTTACAATCCCGAACCTGATGGTTTACAGTTTTCTTACAGTTGTTTCTCATCTCTCAAGCATTCTTGTTCTTTCTCACATACCAACATACATTCCACCATGGTCCTCACTTACAGATGATTTAAACCCTCATGGAGATGATACAAAAAATCCTTGCTAGACGAGCCAACAGGCTTGCTCAAATGACAGGCTGGGCAAGACCCAGGAGAAGCCATTACTGAATCTTAGAAAAGAAATCATGTATGTTGTATTTAACCCTGTATTTCAGCAAAAGCCTTTGTGACTTTACCGACTACAAACGGAGAGGGGTCTCCATCATTTTTAGCTGGCAAAGTGCTGTTGAAATAAGTTACAGATTTATTCCTTCCTTCTGTATCCATCTCATTAGCACTGCCTCGTAAGGCTCATGCTTCTCTAGTCATGTGGTGCATTCAGATGGTTAGTTAATTCATCTCTTCTGCCCTTCAAATCAGGGTTGCATCTGCCACCGAAAATCAACAGGGCTGCACATATCTGTGCTGAAAGATAATCTGGATCAGTAAATGTGATGAATAAGTAGAGCTTTTGTGAATACTGTAATGATCTGTGATACAGCTTTTGTACTATTTGAAAGTGAATTATTACTCATAGGGTTTGTAATCTTACAGCTTCAAATTTGGCAGGTGTCATACTCAGCTTCTTGCCCTGGATTCTTCTTGAAGAGAGTCAAAACTTGAGAAAAGACTAAAAGCCAAAGAAAAAAAAACAACAAAAAAAACCAAAACCCAAGTGAGAACTAAGGACCTTAGAACATAGTGGAAAATCCAGCCAGTTCCACATTGGCAGTATTGTATTGGTGTTGGAAGGTAACAAGGCAAGGTGTTCTGACCATGAAAAAAGAGATTTCCCTGTCCTTGAACTGTTTAGACTGCACAGATCCCGCTGGAAAGCTGTGGTCATGCTATTTTCTCATCCAAATTTCACAAAATGTAATCAGAGCCAAAGAAGCAATCATTTTATGTCTGGATGTTTTATGAATAACAACATGAGCATCCCATTTGAATTTTGTGTTAGAGCTCCTCATTGCATTGACAGTGTTTTGTAATACTCCACAGAGTGCTTTATTTTTTATGTTGAGAAAAAAGCATTCAACAAATTAAAATAAACTACCCAGACTGGCTGTCAGTTGCTGATGTGCAACCATGATAAAATCTGACCTGTAAATGTCATTTAATCTTTTGTCTTATTGTTTCCAGGATCAAAGGGAGAGGACCTATTCAACAGTGAAAACCAAGTCCACTTCAGTTTCTATTAATAACCTAAAGCCAGGAACAGTGTATGTTTTCCAAATTCGTGCTTTTACTGCTGCTGGTTATGGAAATTATAGCCCCAGACTGGATGTTGCCACATTAGAAGAAGCCACAGGTAAACAACTAGATTTATAGGACCTTAACACTTTCAGTAGAAGTAATAAGTACAGCAAGAAAAGAAAGAGGCAATGTTAGTAAAACTAGAAAGAAGAAGAAAGTTGAAGGTGGGTTTTTGGCATTGTATTTTGAAGGATAATCTTCAATTTGTTGTTTTAGAATCATAGACTGGTTAGTGTTGGAAGGGACCTTAAAGAACATCAAGTTCCAACCCCTCTGCCATGGGCAGGGACACCTCCCGCTAGAGCAGATTGCTGCAAGCCCCATCCAGCCTGGCCTTATACATTTCCAGGGATGGGGCTTCCACAACTTCTGTGAGCAACCTGTTCCAGTGCCTCACCACGCTCACAGGAAAGAATTTCTTTCTGGTGTCTAATCTAAATCTCCCCTCTTTCAATTTAAAACCATTATTCTTTATCCTATTGCTGCACTTCCTGGCAAGTCCCTCTCCAACTCTCCTGTAGGCTCCCTGCAGATAGTCGAAGGCTGCTATAACGTCTCCTTGGAGCCTTCTCTTCTCCAGGCTGAACAACCCCAACTGTCTCAGCCTGTCTTCATAATAGAGGTAGATCATCTCTGTGGCCCTCCACTGGAACCGTTCCAACAGGTCCTGTTTTACCATAGAACTACAAATTGCATTCTTATGACTATGATTTGTAATATGTGAGGTTCTTATCTTCCAATGTCCTCGAAACACAAAGAAATATTTTTTTTCATCCAGATCCACACCTTTTTCTTTTTTCCCCACAAGAGAAATGAGAAGTGAGTAACCCTACCAGATTCTTGTATAACTGAAGAGAGAAAGGAAGAGATTTTAGCCCACAGGCTTCTCCAAGTCATTTCCCCAAAATCACATTTAATGGTGATTTCCTGAAGAAAAACCTTTATTTTTTGTTGGGTTTTTTTTGTGTGCATGCCTTGTTGTAAGCTGGATACATAAGCTTCATGTCCATTCTTAGTGTCTTTTTAGTTAATTGGCTAATTTCAGCTTGGTTTAGTAAAGAAACAGTGGCTGGAAAGATACTAGGTTTCTTTAAGGCCCGTAATAAGTTGTGAGTTGTGTAAGGGAAAAACAATCTCTCAAAACCCCTCACAATGGAAACTCTGAAGCTTTCCATTCCAAAGCATTCCAAAAAGTACAAGCTCTCTCAGGACAGTACATCAGAGAACCCGGCTGTGTCATCTCAGCAGAGGGATGACATTTTGGAAGAGCTTGCTCTTTCCCCAATGCTGAAAACAATCATGCACCCTTATTTGCCTAAAAATCACCCTGATACCTTTTTTCCTCACCAATGTAGATAGGCACATGCGTGCTTAAAGAAAATCTTCCACATTTTGGGTCTTCAGAAAGAAGATCTTCCATCTCTGAGATCCAGCAGCCGTGAGCCTATTCATGGGAACTGCTGGTGTCCCTGACCACTTCACTGCTCTGTCCCGGACCCAAATTTCATTACTCTGTGTTGGGTCATTTGTTTCAAGTTGACCTGCCTGGCAGCTGGTCAGCCAGATTTGGAGCTGAGAATACAGAGCCTACGGGTTCAAAGGGATGCCAGCTCCGCTCTTTGCGCTTTATCCAGCATATCGAACGTGCGGACACACACTATCGCATTTTACGAATTGCAGCCAGGTGTCGCCTGAACGATTTGTGGGCATCTTTAAACACACAGTATTTAGGTCTTGATTCCGCCTTGGTTCCACACAGAATATGAAAACTATCAATAATGAATAAGACCACATACCAAACAGAAATAATTGAAATAGTAATTATCATAATGGCAGCAATAAGCTGTTATTACTAGCATTATTAGCTCTGTGTCTGATAGCATGCTTTCCATCCGTCTAGTTCCGCTCCAGAAGGAATCAGTAGCAGAATCCCCATTTTGCAGAATGGGAACCTGAGGTATAGCCAGAAGTAATTTCTTATTTTGAGTAGGTTTCTGGAAAACAAATTGGAAATCTGTCATAATTTATCATAAGTTTCTGCTAATTAGCTAATTTATTGTCCATAAAATTAGTAGACCAAAATCTTTTCCCAACATTTCCTTAATTACCTGAGTATTTTTCATATAATGAATGTAAGCGTGCTGGTAACCACCAGGATCAGCAACAGTAATTTCAGAAGTAAAGAGTCTCGATTGGAAAACATATGGAAGATTAGAAAATCCTAGAATAAACGCATCACTGAACATGCTCTTGTACCCTTTTTCTGACTCAGGTGATCCAAAACTGCATATAAACCCATGGCATACTTGGCCAGTACGCACAGTAGATTTTTCTCTTGTCAGAAAATTTTCAAAGGGCCATATTTTCTTCTCTCTTGATAGGACATTAGAGAATATAATTCCCATCAATGGTAAGCATCCCCAATTTTCCATATATGGCTTTCAGAAATAACTAAAAAGTTAGTAAAAAGATATTAAATGTCATTAAATTTGTCTTCAGAACTTGCAGGCTAATCAAATTAGGCTTTTGTTAACATTTTAAATAAAGTTTTTTATTGGGTCATTTTAAGGAAATATACCTCACATGAAGCACCATACAGGTAAGCAGTAAACCAGTGTTATGCTCCAGTTAAGAGATACTGGCTTCTCATTATTCCAGTGGATTTCTGAATGTAGCTTTTAAATATGTCCCAGAATTGTTAAGGAAAAACAATGTGTAAGAATATAGATAGAAAGATAGATATAGATAGACATAGACATAGAGATAGATGATATAGATATGGATATAGTGACCATCACAGTCATATTGCCTAACTGAATTTCTTCTGGCACTTAATGATTGGCATCTTTTGGTTGGTGCTGTTAAGTGGATTTTTGTAGTATGCTCTGCTTTCTGAATTCTTATAAAAACTTCATAGCCACTTTTCAATATTTTTGGGAACTACATCCATTATATTAGTATTTTCTGATATGTAAAATATGCATATTTTATATCTATATTTGCATGTTGTACATGCATTACATATTTATTTATGTAAAACTTTCAAATTTATGAAATCAGAATGCTTTATCGGACAGGATATTTCTATTCTATACTGTGTTTGCGACAGCTCAAAGAACTTCAATAATTCTGTGGGTTTTTTTGTTTTGTTTTTGTTTGTTTGTTTGTTTGTTTGTTAGTTTTTTAAATCCTTGCTGGTTATTCGAGACAGAAGTCCCTCAAGGAAGAAAATATAAATCCATAGAATAACACTTAAGTGGTAATTTTATTCACTGCAGTATTCGCTTTTGATTCACTGCAGTATTTAAAAGTTATGTTAAGTAAATGACTTGTAGCCAGTGGATCTAAAGATGATCCTGTACTTTTTGTAATGGAAAGAGTTTGCCACTCATTATAGCTCTCATTGTTAAACTAAAAGGACTTAGCACAACCTGGCATGAAGATTTTCCTTTCTCCTTTTGTCATGAATCAGTTTAAATAAGAAAGGTTACAGTAATAGGCAGATGTAAAATTTATTCCTAATGTTTGAAATAACACTACTAGAATTTTTTATAGAGGACACAAAGGATAATATTTAAGGAAGTGATATGTGACCTACATGAATCCGGTTTATCATTAAAAGGTTGATAGCGGACTTCATCAGGAATTCTTTTCTGCAAATCATACATTTCAAGTTGCTTGCATGAGAAAATGTTGCTGCAGGAGCAGCACAGCTGTTACAGCTGATCTCCTTTGTAAAATCCTCCAGGGAATTCAGACATCCATACCCCACCCCTCCAACCATGTACTTAAAAGGTGGCTTTGACTCCTTTAACTTAAGTGTTGCCTCATTCATTTTGATATCTAAATATCATAATGACAGAGTAGTTGTCACCTGTAGCTGATTGCCCAAGTCCCAGGTCCCTGTCTTGCCCTTCGAATCTGAGCACAGCTTAAGCAGAGGTAAGCGCAGACTTCCCTGTCCTGCTGGTGGCTCCCTGTCATCAACACTGCGACAACATCAGTGGCAGGTAACCATGCTACCCCCTGAAAGGGTTATCTGCACCCCAGAAGCATTCATCTAAGGACAATCTAGCATCCCTAGCATTTCTGCCAAACCATGCGATCATTCCAGAAGCTGGTTTCTGAATCACACTTTCACTAGCAGACTGAGCTCATCACAGAGAGGAGAAGCAGCTCAGAGCACATGAACAGGGGCAGATGTCTCACACTGCTGGCACTGGAATCATACCAGGCCATGCCAAAAATCGGACCTCCTTTTCCTTTTATTCTCAATGCATAAATCACACATCACCTATCTTACCAGTTGCCCAGTGTACCATGCACCCAGCAGTTTGCAGAGCCCAGATTACATCCTTGGTGTGCTTCCAGAATGTGCTAGTACCCAAAATCTGTGAGGCACTTATGCAGACCAACCCACTCACATATGTCAACCTCTATGCATTCAACTTGGCTACTAGATTAGGCAACAGGCCGGGCTGGATATTTTTCCAAACTCTGTTAGATGGATGCAGCTTCTCACCCTGGCCGCGGTGACAGGATGCTGCCTCTTCTTGACTTCCAAGTGAGATTTGTGATGAAGTTCAAAGAGAGAAGGGAACAGTTTTAGGAAACTATGGGGTTTTTACATAAACTTTACATTTCCATGCTTAGGATTGTCTGCTTGGACAAGCCTGATGATGTTACAGGAACTGAGTTGTATTACTTATGCCTGAGATATTACTTACTGCATGAAATAGTCATGACTAATTTCCTAAATTATCATAAATTCCTAAATTTTCCTAAAAATTCCACAAGTGTGGATATACACGGGCCTGCAGTAACATCCTGCTGACCTGGGTATCTTAGAAGGTTATAGTTACCAAGAGATAAGCATAAGTATTTGTTCTTTTTATTTAAAGATTAATATGAGTAAGGAGATCCTCCTCACCTGCGCTAGAGAGAACACAGAAAAATTCTAAAGTTTCTTTAGGAAAAACGCTGAGGGGGCTGTGTGGGAAGAGGGAATTTGCCCCAGTGCAGATTATTCTATATTTGTGGTGTAAAAAGGGGGTTGGTATTTTGGGGAGGAAGCAGTTGGTACAGGTCAGTGTCAGTGACAAAATCATGTTGATTGGTTCACTTCTCCCAAGACAGAGCAAAGAGAAGACTGGTTTGTTTGTTTCTATGGGAACCTGTGAAGTATGCAACAGGAACCTGGTTTTGTGGAATTCATAAAATCTTCATGTAGACATTCCTGTTCAGTTACCACTACTGGCCGTTAACCGTATTAACTTACTATCTATAATTTAGTTAATCAGATATCAGCTTTGGGGGGATGTTTTCCTCCTCTTTTATTTCTCTGCTGCTTCCAGATGACTTGCATGTTCACAGTCCCTTGCATCAGCATCACTGCCTGATGTCTCCTCTCTTATTCTCAGTCTCTTGGGCTAGATCCTCCCTGTTACAAACCAGCATAGTTCCATAGAGTTTGGTAGAGTGGTGCTCATTTAACGTGACTGAGTGAATACATGGCCACCCTCATTAGATGTTGGATAAGCAATGTACTTAACAAACCTTGAGGTTTCTCAGGCTAAGTATTTACATCCTCAGTTTATATTAATGTGACATGCATATATTTGCATATATTAATAGCATTGGCATATTTGAATAAAAAGAGCGATAATGTGTGGATATTTTTGCATGTAAATTCTCTGAAGCATGGAGAATTCCATTTTGCATATGTGGAAGTACCTCTTCGTTGCTAACAGAAACAAATGATAAGTAATAATAGCAATTTGCAATGATTAATAGCAGTAAGAGATAGAAATATGCTAACTAGGAAATCTGTGTTAATAGGGAGTGGTTCATTTCTAACATTCTTCTTAGAGTTAAGACACTATTTCCTTGGGGACCATCAAAGTCATATGCACCAGTTTTAGAGGGGAGGTCAGAAGCAGAGCTCTTCAGGGATTATTATCCTACCATCACCAGGAATATCCAGGTCTTGCCTTTTAAGAAGGAGCCATCCACCGAGCCAAGCAGAAGGCAGCACACCAGTAGGAAGGAGTAGGAGTGGCTGGTGCTGGTGCTGGTGCTGGTGCTGGTGCTGGCTTTCGGCTAATGACTGTACCACTTTGACCAAGTCAGTTTCAGCACAGCTTCTTTTTATTCCCTGTGGACAATCATTAACTCATTCAGTGCTTGGATTATTTTCCAATGGAAGCCCTTCTTTAGACAGACTTTATCAATGCAATAGTTTCAGGCAAAGGTAAACTAACAGTCTGCAGTTAGTTCATGATGGTTGATTTAGTTCTTTGAAGTTCCTCTGGAAGGAATGATTCTAAACTAATCTCTGCTCTGTGCTCTGTTTGTAGCCACTGCTGTTTCCAGTGAACAGAATCCTGTTATTATCATAGCTGTGGTTGCTGTGGCAGGAACCATCATTCTGGTCTTCATGGTGTTTGGATTCATCATCGGGCGAAGGTATTGCACCTTGCATCGGCACAAACACATTTGTCCCCACTCTTGTGAACTCCTGAGAAATAGTCTAATCTGGGATAGTAATTTGCAACACTGAAACAGAA
The DNA here is from genome assembly GCA_013400555.1 of Jacana jacana. Classification (NCBI taxonomy): domain Eukaryota; kingdom Metazoa; phylum Chordata; class Aves; order Charadriiformes; family Jacanidae; genus Jacana; species Jacana jacana. Next base: position 29,773 of record VZTM01017198.1, on the reverse strand, counting down.
GTAATTTTTAGTAAGGAGAATTTTCATTTAAATCCTGTTATCAGTTATTCAATTTCTAATTTCATTTTGGCAAGAAATACTCAAATCAAGATGTTCTTTTTGTCCTATGTAAATGTGCTGTAAAGGGAACCCCTAGCAGGTTCTTTACCTGTACTCCTCAAAGTCCCTCTTTCTATTCAGTTTTCTCACATGGTGAAGTCTGCCACTTTATCTGATCAGCCTTTAAATGACTTCACATTCAAGAAAAATAGGCACAGCAGTAAGTTTAAGAATATCCCCATGTAAAACAGTGTTCTACTTTCAAGTTCTTTAATCCTCTGTTTTATCCATAGAAGCTTTTCACCAGAACTAGAATTTTCTCTTTAGAACCTGTCCCAACTGGTATTTGATACAAAAGCCTTTTGATTGCAACTGTTCATGATTTATTTAAAAATCAGCTGTCAAGAGAATTATAGCTGAAACTTTCAAAGGGCCTACAGGAGATAGGTGCTCAGTGAAAATCCCAGCCTATGAAGCTGATGTCAGGACTTCAGATGTGAGGAAGTAAATCATTATTTCCTGGTAAAACTGGAGTCTTTCTTTTCAGGCATTGTGGCTACAGCAAAGCAGATCAAGAAGGGGATGAAGAACTTTACTTTCATTGTAAGTGTTTTGCTTTTTTCCCCCTCCTTTCAAGAATTCCCGACTACAACAGTGTAAACAATATTAAAACAACACTCCATGAAAGACAAAGCCATAAGAAATTTAAAAATGCTGTGTAAATAGCAAGTGGGAAGTAAAGCACTGTAAAAATGTGACCTACGCAAAAAGAATGCATATGAAAGTCAACATTGGTCACACAAACGGTTTTATTTCTATAAGTGTGTATGATATACTGTTGTTTTCATTCTGCTTTTTTTTTTATTTTGGTTGCTTTGAGTACACGTTTCACACTGTCCTAATGATCCCTCCAAGGTGCAATATTTGAGAGACCTTTATCTAAGTGAATATATGATCTTTACCTCAGGCAAATTTCAGATTAAGAAAGCATGGGTCACTGTATCACCCTAACAGTGAAGCTATTCTGCTCAGAAGCTGTTTTTTGCTACTGTGAATGCCACAGCATCAATATTAAAAACAAACAAACAAACAAAACCAAACCCAAACATAATGTCCTTAAAAATAGAATATTTAATATGAAAAGAAAGGTCACCAACTGAGTTACTGCTCTGTGCTGTAGAACCACTGGCCCAGCGAGGAATAGCACCTAAAGCCTCTCCTGTTAAAAATCACAGCTACCACGTGAACTTATGCTGGAACCCTGGGAAAATTCAATAAAATCTATCTTTCTTTGTTTGATGATAATTGAGAATTAAGGGGGAGAGGAAGGCTTATGTAAAAATAATTTCAGCTGTTTCAAAATATTGCTTAAAAAACTTTCTTATTTTAGCCCTTTCTCCTTTCAGTTGTAATACCGTTTTGACATGAGTAAATAAAAGTGTTTTCATTTTATTTAGAATCATTCATTAACTGGGATTAACTGGGGAAGTATGGTAAAACTAACTTGGAAAATGATTTTGAGCATCTAAGACTGCAAAATCACATAATAGAATTAAACTGAATACAAATTCTGCCACAGAGCAATGCCTAGTGCCTGGGTTTCCGGTCTTGTCCCATACCTGGTAACTCTCGTATCAGTAGAACTTCCCATTTAGCCAAACTATGCTGTTTGTAGCCTTTATTGTCTACCGATAATTGCAGGTGTAGCACAAATCCATCAGTTGTGTTTTTCTGTTTTTGCTATTGTTTTGGGTTTTTTATTTATGAAAGCAATATGATTAATCTTATTTTACATTATCTTAAAATCATGAGCTGTTACCAGAATGTAATCTCACGTGGGTAAAGAAGTAGCCACTACTCTCAAATTTGTAGCATCTTCTCAATGCCTGCCTCCTTAAACAAGTAGTTGTAGCCAACATTCCACTCAAATTCAGACCAAGGTTTCTGTTTCAGTCTCTGCCAGTCTCTGTTCATGCTCCCTGAGTTTGGGTGTGCTGCTGCCTAAAAGATTTAATTTAGATGCAGTGAGTATTAAACTAAGTAGTGATGTTATTGCAGCTTTAGTCAATCAATTCATAATCTGTACAAGAAAGTTGGAAAATAATAATGGGGTAAGAATTATTTATCATGCACTTTGCAGTGCAGCTGATTTTAAAGAATTCATCAAAAATCTGATGTTACTTAAACGTTACTATTCTGGGAGTGATGGAGTTGAAATTTGCCTCTCTTAGATGCATTATAAGCTTTTCATGTCTTCTGAAGAGCTACTGCTTTCACTGTTAAAATCCTCATTGTGTCCTTGAAGGAAAAGATCAACGATGTATTCTTGTATTTCAGTATATAAACAAAAGGAATGTGCTAGCTAAATAATTCCTTTCCTCATCTCCATTATCTGTGACTTCTTTTGTTTCAGTGAAATTGTAAATGAATTAGTATGAAAGCTTCTACTTATTGATTAATAGTTGATCCAGAAGTGGTGAGACTTTATAAGTGCTCATTTCCCTCATTTTACTTTCAAGAAATCTGGTTATCCAGCAAATATCCCAGAACAGTTACCATACACGGCCTTTTTAAAATCATAGCACAAAATATAATTCACTGTTTGTGAAGCTAGTTTTCCATTTTCTGCTGTTTGAAGGTTTAGTGTTGAATTTTATTGGGTAACTGTGTACAGAATGAGATGGAACCCAGTACTGTGGTCATCAGTTTGGTCACAGAGTTGTAAACACCTGTTTGGTGTCTTTTTACTCCATAACATCTAGAACATCTAACCCTGTCCTTTGCTGAGGTACCAGATTGGATTTTCAAAAACTTACTTACCACAAAAGCTTTCAAAAGCTATATTTTTAAAGCGCTGTTTTTAATAGCATATCATATATTTTATTTCAGTCCTCCTCAACCCTCTGTGACCTCAAGTGCTACACTTGAAGATACAAGTACAATGGAGGAGTTTAGTCAAGCAATTCAGATTTATACTCGGTTTCCTCCTACCATTTTCTTCTAACAATGTCTTCAAATCTAGACCAGCATTATTTCATGTTGGTATGCCGGGATAGCCTTGGCCTGTCAAAATGTTTTATGACAGCTTGAATAACGAACCATCAGAGGGCCACTTGAGATTCACAAGGTTACCTCCAATCCAGGCCCCTCATCGCAAACACAAGTAGATGCCTCCTTCTCCATCTCCCTGCCTAAAAGCACTATTATAGGAGGTTAAGCTATTGCCGCCTTCTTATTTGTTCCACTCATTTTGGGTGTTTAAGAAATAAGTACTTGTAATTGTAAAAATTTGTGGTATTATAGATACAATTGGAGCAACATCTATTTAAATATGTAATGTGGCAGAAAATAACATCTGGGCAACACATCAAATAATTTCCCTGGATGTAAATTCATTAGATTACTCAAACCATTTCTCCATCTTTTTCCTTCTTATGAGGTTTGAGGTTTTTTCAGTCACTAATATCGTCTGAGGCATAAACTTACATTATTACTAAGCTATTTTTCAATGTATTTTCAAATTTAAGATGTTTTATGTACAATTAAAAGATTGCAAAGCAACCATAGTTATATATGTTTTGTATTGACTTTGTTCCTATTCTTGTATATCGGTACATCAATTAGCAGAGGAATGTTTTTGCATTTTCACATTGAGTTTTAATTCACTGATTTAATTAAAGCTCAGGACTGTAATCTTTGTGAGCTGAATTTATTTCATAAAAAATGCCTGATTAATAGGTTTCCTGGGTTGCTCTACTTTCACCAGAAGAGCAAAAAGTAATTTTCCTGAATCCTCAGCAAACCAAGGGAAAAAAAAAAAAAACCTACATGCTGGCCAGAGAGCGACACAGCCTGAGTTGCAGTAAGTGCTATGCTGGAGAAAGAGGGAGCAAAGCTGAAATTGCTGCATATTATTTGCTAAGGTGCTTGAGAGAGGGAATAATTGTGCCACAGAGCCCACTTTCCCTTCCTACGCCTTTACAAGCTGACTGCAAGTGTTTCTCATGCTCGTATTCTGGTGCAAGAAACATACCTAAGCATACAAATGCTAAGTCCTGTGAATAGTTTAGTTTGGCTGTTCCCACTGTCTGTAAATACCATTATATTCAGTGCTTTAAGCAAATTAAAGTAGGTGCAGGAGCCTTTCTAATC
>VZTM01017198.1:1790-24165 GCA_013400555.1 Jacana jacana | reverse complement strand
TTCTAATTCTGTATCTGCTGTTAAAAATGTAACCGAGGGGGGGGTAGAGGGGCAGTTTTGCTGCCTAATATTTACTGTCAGAGTGAAGGCGTTAGGCATGAGTGCAAATGCTGCTCGTTCTCCTTTTGCAAGAGGGCTTTCTGACCTCTGAATTTTTGTTCATGCGAGTAAGAAAAACTGGCTGCAGCACAAAAGCTTAAATAGAGACTAGGAAGCTCTTGTTTCTGTATAACAAAATCTTCCCTAAGGCTGTTTTCTGTTCTACCATTTCTCTTTTTGATATTTTATGAATACAAAAAGTTATTGTTTAACTTCTCATGACTGATTGTAATTGCACCGGCATTACATTGCTTTTCTTCCTCTTGAACTGTCTACCACCTACTTAAGCCATGGTGTTCATGCTCTAAAAAGGCAGTTTCATTTGTTTGCATTAATAAGATATGTGACATTTTTATTGCACTACTCCATGTAGTGAAATTAAGTTTCCGTGGGTAAGAAAAATATCAAATGCTTTGGATTCCTGGAGGAAATGTTCTTTTGCTTTCCTGTTTTTTTTTTATAGAAGTATTAGTAGAATACTTTTAAAATCACCCTGTAGTTTGGCACACACTGTAAGTTACATACTGTGGTATTATTTTTTAAAAAAAGAAGTTTCTCTAAAAATAAGCTGGTTTACCTGTTAAAAAAAGAAAATCTTTACACTTAGAATTCACAATGCCTCTTTAAAGCAACCTCACTCATGTTGAATCATGTCTTAATCAAGGAGTAGTGCCATTGAAATTAAAAACACTGCTGAGCAAATTATTCCTTCAGATGAGTAAGAACGTAAGAATCCAGCCCTTGCTAACTAGTAATTTTTGTGATGCTGGAGTGGCAGCATCTCTTCCACTAAATACACAATATACAAGATTCAAATTCAAGATTAGCATAGAAAAATTACTGAGCTTTATCTCTTGCTTTGAGTTAACAAACTATCAGCATAGCAACAATTCAGAGCACAAAGATATATTCAGTTGGACTTTGCCAATGCCTTCCGAGGAAAATGCTGAAAACGCTTCAGCTGCAGAGTACACAGTTTAAAATGCATTTTCACTGTTATGACAGACTAATTCCAGAATGTTAATCTTGTTGACTGCAGATGAATTTATTCTTGATTTTAATGAGTATAACAGATAGCAAAAAAATGTGTGTTAGGAGTCCTTTTGCAGAAAGTTAATTAGAAGTGCTAGAGCGAAAGCGCATTGTGTCGAGGGTTTAGCTGTGGCTTTAACCTGTTGATGTGGACAGCAAATAGGAGTGAAATGAAATGCAGTTCAGGAATGACAGGATGTTAAAGACCCAAAGAAGCAGCTGAAACTCATACATCAAAGAAGAACACAGAATTTCTGCTGGTGACAGCACCAGAAAAGCCATTTAGCGGTCTCAATACGCATCAGCAATGCTGGCCACGTCAACTATCGAGTAGTGCCACGTCTCTCTCAGACAAACAGGGTGCAAGTAGGCTTGTGCTCAATTTACATGAGGAATATGTGCTTTCCTTGCCAGCATTTTCATTACCATCCCACTGCGACCACCTGTCAGATACAGAGTATGGTGGCCACTATGTTGAGTCCTTGTTCCTACCACACATCCTTTGTTTATGCCTCTTCCTTGTTGAAACACTGAGCTAGTGGCTGTGTGGCTGTGCAGTATTCCCACTCTAGTCATTTTTTCTGGACCCTTTCTGGGCGTCATTGCAGCTGAATATATTATTTTCTTGGGAATAGAAGTTGTTCATCGGCCAGCATCCTGGCCTGAAATGCATAGCACAAAAGTTCAAGTTTCTGGTGTGCCTGAGTGCGAGTGATCTGCTTTTGGAAATCGGTCAAAATCAGATCACAGGGAGCTGGAAAGGAGTTAAACCTTAATGTCTCCATTGCCAAGTATCCTAATTACCTGGCTCTAAGTATCACATACACACACACACCTATAACTCACGTCTTTCTTTCAGTGTGCAACAAAACCAATTCTGTAAGGTACTGCTAGAGAAAATTGTTGTCCTTTAGTAAATTCTTGTGGCCAGGAGCCGTGAGTGATGAATTCATTAATAGTCATCCATATTGCTAATGAAGTGCAGGAGGGAGTTTAAGGCACCAAGGTAAGGGCAGGAACAGCCAGTTGCTCTGTACATGCCTGCCTCGTGGTATTTATGGCTATGGCATGGATATTCAGACCATGACTCTGCCCAAGGATGGTTGAGGCTAACATCTCACCTGTGCAGGCAGAAGAAGTTGTACTCTGTCTGGCCAATTAGCTCAGGTACAGCACAGTGTTAGCAGAGCTATATGGAGCTGATTGGAGCTAACTTTAATTTAGCTGGCACTGAACAGGAGCTCTTTGGTTCAGTATGCAGTCTTCTTCTGTGAGAATGGTAAAATGAGCCGTGCTGAGTAGAGATTTGCCCAAACAAGTGATTTGGAAATATTAAGGTCCGGTCAAAGTTCTACACTTCTGGCTGGTGCACTGTGAACCTGAGGCCCAGGTACTGCTTTTGTTCCTTCTCTAACCTCTGCTATTGGGGTGACAAGAGAACAGTAGCATTGGAACAGTGATAGTGTCCTAAAGATTTCTCAGAACTCATCAGTTAGGAAACTTCTGTATCTTCATCTTCCTCTTCAGGCATTCAGCCCCATTTCCAGGCATACCCTTCTCCACTGCCAGCCAGACCCTTTGCCAGTGTGTATGTGCACTTAAGTCCTGACCCCACCAGGTTTCTCAAGGCCTCAGTATATGTCCCAGAGAGATTCTCTATGCAAACTCTTTGTGTTTTTCCTAATTCAAATCCTTTTCTTCAGCACTCACCCCAAAACATGTCTTGGATGTAGATGTGTCTGCATATTTGTGTACACTCAGTAGTTTAACTCCACAGGCACTCCACAGGTATGCAGGGGAGAAATTTCAGACCTGATTGCATTTGGAGGAGGGACTTGGATCTATATCTTCCACATGCCAGATAAATTTGCAATGTATCAGATTATTAAATATTTCTGCAATTAATCTTTCTTGTTTTAAAGAGAAGTTCCCCTTTAGTCAGTGTAAGACAAGTTACTACCCTGTTCTCCTATATATCCCAAGAGACTTTTCTTCTTGGCTGCAGAATAAGGGGTCTGTCATTCTCTCTCTGCTGACGTGGCTGTGAGGGAAGGGACAATCCTTAAGTCTTTCACAGTCTCAATATTAGCAAAGGAGACGTGTTGCCATTCTGCTCCACTTCTCACATGCTTCAATTCTCTTTCCTGTCCAGGGGAGTTCAGTTACTTCTCTCTGAAATAATTATTGCTAAGGCTTTTTTCTTTTTTTCATCTTCTTTTTGGCTGTTTGGCCATTTTTTTCACATGCTTCTTCAAGTTTCAATTGTCTCTTAGTTTCAAAGCCCTTTACAAACTTCTAACATTTGCTTGTGTTTGTTTAATGTAACAAAATTATTATAAGTCACACCTTTCATTTCATAATCCGCAAAATAAATTATCCTGCTTGAAGGTAATAATGTAGTGCTTCATTTAACACCATAACGATGTTAAATTAAAAGCAGCCCTGAAAGAAAAAAAACTCACCGGTTCTAAAGATAGCAAGGAAGCCCTGTAGAACAGAATGACATTTTTGCTTAGAGATAGCATTACTATTTCTGTAATAGTATTTTCTTATGAGAGCAGCTTCATATTTATTTTCTTTTTTATTAAAAAAGTAACAAATTATTAAGAAGTCTTTTAAAAGAATCAAATAACAGTCCTGTAAAATCGCTTAGCCTGTTTACTCCATAAAGTACTTAGTTAGCAATTCATTTAAAGTACATGCCTTTGTGTTCCTAAGTAATCCATTTAAAACACGAAAATTCACATTAAATTTAAATGCACTCTTAGGGGGCTAGTGGAATCAAGGCCTAAAAAGAATATTTATATCATGGTTGGAGTGATTCCAGATTGATCTCCTTCATTTTAGGAGAGTTTGGTGAAGTGTGCAGTGGGCGTCTAAAGCTTCCTGGCAAGAGAGATGTTGCGGTAGCCATAAAAACTCTGAAAGTTGGCTACACTGAAAAGCAAAGGAGAGATTTCCTGTGTGAAGCAAGCATCATGGGACAGTTTGACCACCCCAATGTGGTGCACTTAGAAGGGGTCGTTACCAGAGGTAAGCAGCGGCTCGATCTGTCAGTCAAGAAACAACATGATGGCAGGAATTACTTTAGCTTATTCATGGTCAAAGATTCAAATTATAAACAGGCTGCGCACTCCTAATGGATTTTCTCCTGATGCGTAACTAACTAAAACAATACTTACTTTCTGCTACAACCTGAGGAAAAAGATTCAGATGCACGCGTGATTAAAAGATGAAGTACTTTGAAATATATTATTTTTCTAGTTTCATTTAGCCTCAAAGACCATGCAGAGAGATAAGGTTTTTCGTGTCCTTTCATATTATCTGAAGTGTCATTATTCCAGAGTCCTGTTCACACAGCAGGAGTTAGGAGAACACACTGACATTTTGATTTGTATGGTTTAATTTTGTGAATCATGACCATGCTCGTTGCAGGCATTTAAGAACTTATTAGAGCTCAGTAACAGTGCTGGAGGCCTCAGAAATGTTCATTGTCTCAATGATTCAGTCTTTCAAAGGAATCACATGTGTTTTATAAAAAAAAATTTAAAAAAAAGGCACTCCATTTGCGTTACAGTTTCTCAAACAAAATCTGTCTTCTTTTCTCTCAGGGAAACCAGTCATGATTGTAATAGAATACATGGAGAATGGGGCCTTAGATGCATTTCTTAGGGTAAGTGCCAAACTGAAAACATATATAAACACATTTTAAGTGACATATATATTACATTACATATAGTCACTTTTAAAAACATGCTTTTATATATGTGTGCAAATATATATGTATACATGCACGATATTCATATAATTAAAATAGTTTTCAGTATGAAATTGAGCTTGACAAATATTAGCAATTCTCTACATTATTTCAGCAAAAACAGATCTGAAATAAGAGGACCAGACAGGATCATGTGGGAGCAGTCTAGGAATTTAAGTGATTTAATGTGGCATGGACATGGTGGGTTTTATTATTGCCACCAGCTGAAGTTAAAACCACTGATACCCGAAGCCCAATATTCTGCCTTTTGGGAGCAGAATTTTGTTGTGTCAGCATAGTGGAAATCAGCATACATGAATCCCTAAATGAACTCTAGTTGTGTCCAAGAGAAAAAATCACAGAATCACAGATTGGTTAGAGTTGGAAGGGACCTCAAAGATCATTGAGTTCCAACACCCCTGCCATGGGCAGGGACACCTCCCACTAGAGCAGGTTGCTCAAAGCCCCATCCAGCCTGGCCTTAAACACTTCCAGGGATGAATCATCCACAACTTCTGCAGGCAACCTGTTCCAGTGGCTCACCACCCTCAGAGCAAAGAATTTCTTCCTAATAACTAATATAAACCTAGCTACTTTCAGTTTAAAACTGTTACCCCTCATCCTATCAATACACTCCGCAATATGGAGTTTCTCTCAGTCTTTCCTGTAAGTCCTCTTTAGGTACTGGAAAAACACTATGAGGGAAAAGAAATGCAAGTTCACAACAACTTAGTATTTTTTAAATGTATGTTCTAGACTCCTTACCAGGTGTACAGAACAGTGTGAGATGATGTCTAAACACTCCATAGAGAAGAGAAATATGATGTTTGTTTGATGGTCTCCAAGCTATGAATGAAATTATCACTAGCAAAGGATTCTAAAAGAAGATAGTTAGTTCTTATTATCTTGATACAAATAATTATGCTGAGAGATGAAGAGCATAGAGGCACCTATAAAGTGCTGTGCATCAGGTAATCTCTCTTAGAAGAGATTTGCCATGACTTAGACAGAAATTTATAGTGATTAACAAGATTTATTTTACTTCTACTACATTAACTACTCACATTTCTGAACTGGATGTACTGCTTTATCTCTGAAGAAAATAAAACTTATTGTGCTGGAGGAGAGTTTCTTTGCCTCAGAATGAATTGCTATAGAAGTAGTAAATAAGTAGAAAGCTAAAGTTGTAAAACTAATTCTTATTTCTCTTCTCAGTTGTACTAACAAGAATTGCTGCTCCTTTCTTCCCTCCAGAAACATGATGGGCAATTTACAGTCATTCAGCTAGTGGGAATGTTGAGAGGAATTGCTGCTGGAATGAGATATTTGGCCGATATGGGATATGTACACAGGGATCTTGCAGCACGCAATATTCTTGTCAACAGCAACCTTGTTTGTAAAGTGTCAGACTTTGGCCTTTCCAGAGTTATAGAAGATGATCCAGAGGCCGTCTACACTACTACCGTAAGAGAAATCGATGGGTTTTAATAGTTTTGAGATGTGGTTATTAAGAAGAAGCATATCTTCTAGAGAGTATAGACAAGAGAAATACATTAATTGCTTGAGAAATGTTAACCAATCAAAAGGAAACAAGTCTCTGCAGAAGCTGACTCTAATTAGGGATGGATATTTTTGTAAGAACATATATTTTTATTTGGAAAAGTTCTAAAAGTTTTGCACAGTATCTTCATTATTCCTTGTTTCAACAAATATGGAAGTTTTACCCATAAAAATTTTAATCATCTCATTTACTATGAGTCAATTAAAATATTTGTAGGCTATTACTGTTTTTCAGACTAGATTTTATCTCACCAAGAAGTTGATTAGCTTGAGGCTAGACTATGACAAAGCTCAACTCCTATATTTTCCCTTGCTTTTGGGTGGGACGCTTTTCTTAAATAAGCAGTCATCGGGCACACTATGCTCTTTATTCTTTTGTTGAGCCAGCTCCCCTTTCCCACCTGTGGGGCTTTGCTGTACCTATTTTCTCATGCAGAGGGAAGGAGGGGCCCCTGGAATCTGCTCCAACAGGCACAGGGATCCAGGAAACCACATCAGTGTTCACAGCTGTCACTCCTGCTTCTGGGCTTTGAGTGAGATCCCGGTTTATAAATGTCAGACAGAGATTTCAGAGGAGCCATGTGACAATTCAGTGGGATTTATATGCACAGGATGAGATGCCCCTCACGTAGTTTCAGCCAGCCAGGAGTTAAATGACTAGTGTATATCAGACATCTAAGCAGCCCCTTAAAATCAATAGAGAGATAAGCACTTCCAGAGAAATGCATCCACCTTACCTTAGACAAGTGTCTAATTTTTTATGGTCCAAGCATTTTAAGAGCCTAAACCTCCTTAGACTCCTTTGAAAATTCTGCGATCAGTCAACTGTAGTAGATGTTATAAGTGCTGCTTTTGATGTTGATGGAAATAATTATAAATTCACTGTATGCAAGATGATTTGAAATGTTGTGGAGAAAAAAGGAAAATTTCTTCTTTTCTTTTTCTTTTCTTTTTTTTTCTTTTTTTTTTTCCATAGGGTGGAAAAATCCCAGTGAGATGGACGGCTCCAGAGGCCATCCAGTACCGCAAATTTACATCAGCCAGTGATGTGTGGAGTTATGGAATAGTTATGTGGGAAGTAATGTCTTATGGAGAGCGGCCTTACTGGGACATGTCAAATCAAGACGTAGGTTATACTTTGTCTGTTTGTGAGTGTGTGTACGTGTGTCAGAAGAAAATTACATATTGTAAAAAACCCCATGCATATGTGTTTCACTATAGATGCTTAACATGTTGGTTTAGAAATAATATTTCTCAAAATACTATAACACTCTCCCCAGATGAATAAATGTTACAGAGCATTCTTTTTTTCCATAAGTCCCTAAATTGTTCTTCTGCCAGGTGGATGCTTGTAGGTTTCTGTCCTGAGTGTCAAGTAAAATTAAAACATCAAAAATAGTAACACGTGCTCTTCACTTTATTGCACTTAAGCAGAGAAGGAATTAATTTTTTCCAACAAAAAAATAATTCTGAGGTTTCTGACCTCAGAGCACTGATTAATCAGTTCAAAAAAAATTGTTAAAACTCTGAGTGGCAGTTAATGACCTCCTTTGGCTTTTTCAAGTTAATTATGCTGATTTAACAAAACCCTTGTTTGCATAAAATATGACCCGGAGCAACAGGTCAGCGGTAGTAGAACAGATGGGTGTTAATCTTGATTTCTGACAAGAGTATCTATTAGTATAGAAAGTACACAGGAAAAAGCCATACAGGTGAGAAAGATGTCAGAAAGAGTCTTATTTAAAGTTCTTCAGGTCGGGGACTTGACTGTTTTTTTTTATTATTATTTTATTTTTTGATTGAACGATTGACATCAAAGTTGGAAAAAAAAAAAAGATAAAAGTGTAAATGATGAGTCAGTTTGGCACAGTGCAAAGTTGTTAATATTTGACAGGTCTCAGTGTCAAAGATTTCATGGCCTGTCAAAATATGGGCAAACAAGTCCTTGGGGCAGAGAAAGAGAAATATTTACATTCCCTAGACACCCAGTGGAGTTTCATTTCTTTTGACACCTTCCTTCTGTACTAAATTCAAACATAAAAGTAGTCTGACAGGAATATAAGATGCCTCAAAGGCAAACCTTACCTATCTTTCAAGAAACAATAAGGAAAAACTTTTAAATGGGGGAGAAATGTTGGTATCTTCATGCTTCTTGTTGGACTTTGAAAAGTATTCCTTCTATCAAAAACAGCAAAGCAAAGTGCATGAATGAACCTTTTTCATGAAACAGCTAATTACCACCTCTTGACGTTTCATCTCTTTTTAGCATCTTATGAACTTCAATAGCATATAGTTAAAAGATGCATCAGCTGCTTGGTAAAATAATTTCAAATACTTTAGTGTGCTGTGATCCTCAAGTGCATCCTGAAACATACCTCCCAAAACATATACATAACCTACCAATCACATATATAAAGATACGATACAAAAATAATTTAGAATCATCTGATTAGTCATTTATTCTCCTTCACAATTACCAATGGGAATATTTAACTGGAATAACAAATGCTAAATGGGTCTCTTCTGATTTTGCATATACACTCAGGCAGTTTATATTTCTTAAGTGTATCATTTTGCCTAAAAGTGGATGTGGGTGTAGTCACAGACCAGACCAGACTCCTAAAAAGATGTGTTCTCCCTGACTTTGGATCTTTAGATGGTATTTCTTTAATTCTGCCTCTCTTCCTTTAAGTCATTGGTTTAGATCAATGTGATGAACACAAAAAATTCTGTTGCCATCTCTTTTTAAGCAAAAGTCCTCCTTTTAGCAGTGACCTGGAGCTAGGGTGCACCAGAGGAACACTCGTCCTACAAGCTCCCTGCAGAGGCACAGCGAGCTCAGAACAGCTGATATGCAAAATACCGCCAACTTCTCTGAGCAGTGGGGCCCCCTCAGCTTAATCCTTGCTGGTAACAGCAGCCCACTGGTGTTTGCTAGTTCTTGCTCTCATTCGATACTGACCCTGGTGCAGATTAGTTCTTCAGAAAAGGGCAAGAGTTTAGGCTTGCATATTATTTCTTTGCTGTACTCCTAGGTTTTTTAATATGATTATTAATATTTATTATTATTATTATTATTAGAACTGGAGAGGGACTCTTTGTCAGGGAGTGGAGTGACAGGACAAGGGGTAACGGCTTTGCAGTGGAAGAGGGGAGATTAGACACCAAAAAGAAATTCTTTATTGTGAGGGTGGCGAGACACTGGAACAGGTTGCCCAAGAAAGTTGTGGATGCTCCATCCCTGGAAGTGTATAAGGCTAGGCTGAATGGGGCTTTGAGCAGCCTGGTCTGGCAGGAGGTGTCCCTGACGGTGGCAGGGAGGTTGGAACTTGCTGATCTTTAAGGTCCCTTCCAACTCTAACTATTCTATAATTCTATACACCCAGAAGCAGAGTGATAGCATAACATTGACCATTTACCTGTATTTAATATTTCTCTGTTGGCAAACAGTCCACACAGTGATCAGACCTGGCCCTCTTCTACATAGTCTGCATTACCTCCTCAGATAGCCTGATTATAATAAAAGCATCCTTGACTCTTATCACTATTCCCTTTTTATTTTCTGTTGCAGCAAAAGCAGAATTTTAAAAACAAATTGTGAGAACTGTAAATACTATAAATCAATTCTATTAGTAAGAACTCCAGCTGTGTTCTCTCTGTAGCTTTGCTTATTTAAAAAAAATAAAACAATAATTTCCTGCATCTATTTCATTATCTCTGAGTACTCATTTTTGGAACCCCACTTCTGCCTTTCTTAGCAGAGTAGACACTTGTATGCCTTGGTAGTGCCCAAATTTTGTATAAACTTAAAAAAAAAAGGAACCTTACTTATCAATATTTTCAAATACTTTTTTCAATATTTTGGATATTGCCAGCAATTTCATCCATCTCTAACTAACTTATTATTTTGTATTTCCCGGTTTCATCCTTCTCATTCAGAATGCACGTCAATGATTATGATTCTGCAGTATCCCCAAAGCCTGTTAAAAATAATCACAGCATCTGGATTCCCACCTCTCTTCCAGTTTCTCTGCAGATTGTAGTGAATGCGGAAAAGTCCTGTTCATGATCCTTTCTTTCATGTTTTCAGTATCCCTTACGCTCTTGGATATGGTCTTATCTAGACAATTTGTTAGTTCTGAGGGTTTTTGATATTTTGGTGGTTGTGTTGCTGTTGATGTCATCTTCTTTTTGATTCCTCTGTGGTTGTCTCTGCATTCTGGTCTCAAGTGACTGCAGAGTTAGTAGTAAATCATGTGCAGTATGCACAAAGGGTTTAACACCTCTTACCTTTTAGAAGGTCAGAAATGTCTGTGCTACTTTTCATAGCACGCCACTTGTCATACATATTGTAGCTTATTTTTCACTTCTGTTCCACTGCTACTTCGAAGGAGCTGTTCTTTTGTTTTACCTCACTTAATACTGCCCTAAAAGATCTTACATTTTACTTTTTAAGTTTTCTTCCCTATATAGTACTGTGCTTTCAATTTCCCTGTTTTTTCTGCAGAGATCTTCTCTCCCCACCCTGTCTGACAGATAATTTCACTGTCTCTAAAAGGTCACTGCACTCATTCTTCAAGGTGTGGATGTTACTGCAGGAACTGAATATTTGTCAGTCATTTTTGAGTTGTAGGACAGTGCTGTCACTCTAAATGTTCAGACAGAAAGCTGAGACCCAGGGAGATGAGGCAACTTCCCTGAGGTCGGAAGGACATTCTGTGACACAAACCTGTAGTAAGTGCCCTACCACTGGGCTGTGTCACCCCTTTTCACAAAACTTTTCTGCAAAAGGTTTTGATACAAGCATGGTTTTCAGGCAGCTTTTTGAGGGTTGTTTTGTATTCTTTGCAGTTCTGTCTCCTCTGCAATCTACTACTTTTACATTTTCTTACACAACCTATGGAATATTTTTTATCTGAGGTTATTATTTTCAGTAAACCCTGGATATTCACAAGCTTTATTTATCATACCAGATCTGCTTCCTAGGGCTACATCCAGAACAGCTTCTGATCTTGCTTTCTGTACAAACCGAGGGAGAAGACAGTCCTATACACTACCCTTCGGAACAAGCAGCCTTCCTTAGCAATTCTAATACTGCTATGTCAGTCAATGTCAGTATACTTGAAATCCCCCATGAACAGTGTTTTAGCCCTTTTTTTTAACAAGCCTTTCTTATCTGCCTTCCTTCCTGTTGTGCTTTCTTATCCTGCCCTCAAGGTTTACAGCAGTTTCCTGTGATTTTACTTTACCCATTTTTATTTTTTACTTAAATCCAAATGGACTTGGCTAAGGAAGTCAACGGGTAGGTGTAATTCTTGGTTCAGACATTTAGGCTCTCCTTTGATCATATCATCATCTAGCAGCATCTTTTATTAAATCTAGCTTTCTGTGTAGGTGATACATTAAAATACCATTCAGCCAGATCTTCCTCTCTCATGTGGCACATTTCTACTACTTTATCATTAATGTACCACGGCTAGGCATAGAAATACAACTTTTTTTCCCTAACAATTTCTGTCTGCTAAACATTTTTCTTGGATCCTTTTATAATCTCTTCAGGCTTTTTGTATTTTACATGTGCATGCACAGATCCTTATCCATTTACAAGTCAGTTGCTTCTACCACACTCTCTTTCTTAAAAGCCTTGGGGCAAGTAATAATGCTTTCTGAAATAACTCCATTTATCAATCTATCTGCTGCTCCCCTGGTGGATTTAATTGTTGTTCCCTGCTGCTCGCTTGACTAGGTAATACAGCTATGTTCTGCCATATAGAACAATATGCTTAATAAGCCCAAAGATAAAGTCAGGGAAATTATTTGAAAACACGACGGCTAGTGTCAAAACAACAGATTCATATTTTTGAAACACTGCAAATGGCTAATTCTAGTTTATTGATTTATTTTTTCTTCTTTTATTTCTTGAACTGAGTAGCAATATATGTTTATTAAATATTCCTTGGTGAAAAATTATTAACTATGTTGGCTACTAGGTTATAAAAGCAATCGAAGAAGGCTATCGTTTGCCAGCACCCATGGATTGCCCAGCAGGACTGCACCAGCTGATGCTAGATTGTTGGCAGAAGGAACGTGGTGAAAGGCCGAAGTTTGAGCAGATAGTTGGTATTCTGGACAAAATGATTAGAAACCCAAACAGCTTGAAAACCCCACTGGGAACCTGTAGCAGGTAAGAAAAGGTTTAGTGTGTTCTGTATGATGGTGTGCGTGGTTGGGTTCTGGATGTTCTGCTTGGTGGCTGATTCTGGTTCGCACTTACTCCATGTGTCTCTCAGTTCCTCCTTCCTCCTGCTCCCTGTTCTTCCCTTCCTTCATTTGCTCCTCTTCTTTGCCATGCCGAACAAAGCCCAAAAGGACTTTCTTAAAAAATAACCAAAAAAAAGGAAGTAAATATCATGGAACTAATACACTTCTCAGTAAACTACTGCCTTGCTCGTCACTCTTTCCACACTCTCATCACTAGCAGTCTTTGTTTTCCTTGTTTCTTAAGGTCATGAATTCCGGAGGGCAAGGATCTAAAATTATGAAGGCTGGAGGGCAAGGATCATCATCTACTGTAGTTTTATATGATACATCCCTTGCCCTAGGAACTGCTATGGTAGAAATAGTAATTAATAATACTCGTGCTTGTACTTTGTACAATGTACTTTGACATTGCTACACTCTAGATTTTTATCTTTCATTTTTCTGCTTTAACTCCTTTCAGTGATTGCATCTCATTGTGTTTCATGGTGTAGCTTTTAATGGCTTCTTCATAAATTTCGGGTGAATTATTTAATCATGGTAGTCTTTTGATCCGCCAGCTAGATGACTGCACTAGGGAATCAACTGGCCTGTGTTCTGCTCCTGGTTCTTCTACTGACTGATTTGCTGTGTGACCTTAAGCAGCTTACTTTGTGTCTCTACTCTTCCTTGTCTTTGTGTTGTCCCATCTGATTGAATAATGGGAATAGCTACTACTGTATTTTCGAAGATGCTTAAAAGAATAGCATCTTTATTTTACTGAGCAACTTCAAGTTGCAGCTGCTGTCATGCTAGGTAATAAGGCTGATTTTCTGTTGGTAACAATAGTCCATTAGGATGATTTTGCTCACTCTGACCTTTCATCATTTATGTGAATAAACTTAGGAAATACATATTGTGAGCTATAGAGTAGTCAAGAGCTATTCACAGCATAATCTAAACTGTGTATGAAGGCCTATTACTTTCTATTCTTGACATTTTTAATACCCCAAACTTATTTGACTCTCACCTTGCTAAATACTCCCTGATGTTTTACTCTGTTTGGAAACAACTTACTTTCCTTTTTCCTTCTCCATAGACCAATTAGCCCTCTTCTGGACCAGAACACTCCCGATTTTACCACTTTCTGCTCCGTAGGCGAATGGTTACAAGCTATTAAGATGGAAAGATATAAGGATAATTTCACAGCAGCAGGCTACAACTCTCTTGAATCAGTTGCCAGGATGACTATTGAGTAAGTTAGTACTGGGCATGTTTAACTTACATTTAGGGAATTTCTAGGTAAAGTCATACACAATGTTCAACTCCAAAACTTCACTCTGAGTACAAACATGGTACTTGGGGTTACACCAGATGGTTTAGCAACTGATGATGTTGTACTAGAGCATCCCACGAAAGGGCAAAGGCCCTGCTACCATATGTGGCATCATTTTTTTCCCTGCTTTTGAGACCAATTGAAATAACTCCAAAGGGCTAGAATTTGAGGGAGAATGTGGCTCATTTCAAAGTATGTATGTCTAGGAAATTAACCACTTTGCTTCCACTACCTAATTGGTATCTTTTTCCAGACATGTACTAGGAAGATGTGGAATTTTCTTCTAATTGGCTGGTGGCTGTCCATGTCCTGCATTAAATGACTTTGCATCATAATAAAAGTCTATAGAAGCAAAGCAATTTTCTGAAGGCAAGCATGGCCTGTACTTGTACTGCCATCTTAAACAGGTCTTCTTGGCACACCGCAAACAATGTTCTTCTCCTGGTGGTTGCCAAACACATGTAATTTCTCTGATAGCAGTGTTTTTCTAAACAATTTTCTAAACATTATTCTCAAGTTTGCAACCGTGCTTTTATCTGCCTGGTATTATTAGGGGTCTCAGCCTGTAGCTTGGGATCTGTCATCAGAGCCCACCAGCTTCTACTAGACTAATAATACTAGTACTGGAATTGAAACAGCAGCTCCTCTTTCATTTGGAGGATGCGTATGGGTCAATATGCAAAGGGTTTCTCTAGGCATCTCTGTAGGAAGCAGAATATGATCCCCAAAATCTTGTATTTATACATAACTTTGTCTTTAAAGCCACCCAAAGTATTGTGCAAGAGAAGTGTCTTTCTGCAGATGTTCTTAAAAGCCACAATACAGGATTACTGTAGCGCAAAACATATTGGCCTCATCCTCGGGTGCAGAGATACATACAGTGTAATTACATGCCACTTGATGTGTAATTGCACTCCTCGCTGAGAAGTTGAACAGCACCTCTATGAACTTCACTGATCTGAGCTGAGGTTCCAGTGTATCAATATTAGACTAGTTCCAGGTTTCAGTATTAGAAACCTGTAGCCCAGACCACTACATAGCTTTGACTCACAGTTGAATACCATACAATAGCAGTCTAAGTTGAAAAATTAACAATGTACGCATTTATCTTCCCCAGGGATGTGATGAGTTTAGGGATCACGTTGGTTGGTCATCAAAAGAAAATCATGAGCAGCATTCAGACTATGAGAGCACAAATGCTACATTTACACGGCACTGGCATCCAAGTGTGATAGACATTTCTCCCTTATGAGGGAGGTGACAGACTGAGAGAACAGCACTGGCCTTCAGTATATATGAAGTGCTGCTAGAAGACACTTGATTTCCTGGGTCCTTCCTGCAGTGAATAGAAGAGCTACAAGAAGCACCTACAGACTTGAACTCCTAAGTGCCACCAGAATTTATGAAAAGGGAATTAGGATCCACCAGTGGTGGCAAGGAAAACAGCAGTGACAATAAACAAAGTACTACCTGAATAAACATACAAACACCTTGAGCTCTCTAACCTCCTTTTTATCTAATAGACTTTTTAAATGTACATAAAAATTTAAAAAAGAATATATTTGTCAGATCAAATCATGATATTATTGTTGAATTCAACAAAATATTTTCCTTAAATCTGTGATTTCTGAATCTTTTTTTAATCATTTGTGTTTATTCTTCATAAAGACTTTCTTTTAGTATGATGTTTATATCTTTGGACCTTTTTAGTGCTAATTCTATGACACATTACTACACTGGGTACCTCTGAAGGATTATTTGAGTTCCTTGAGATTTAAGAAGCATGACTGAGCAATGTATATCTGTCCGAACTTTGGTATCCTTTTGTGCCATTTACTTTTGTTAAATCAACACCGTATTGACATGGCTAGCTAATTGGCAGGGAGTCAGGAAAATGCAAGTTGCCAAGAGCTCTGATATTTTTTAAAGAATTTTTTAAGGTTACACATATACTATCTTTTAAAAGAAAATAAAAGAGAAAAAAAAAAAAAAAAAAAGAAAAAGAAAAGCAATAATGACCCCTAAGTAGTTCTAGGCACTTTTAGCAAATTGTTTGCAAGACGGTTTTAATGGACTAGAGTTAAAGTGAGATATATTCTAAAACATAGATCTACAACTGTAAACCTGCTGAGACACCGCATTGAATGGACAAGTGATTGTAGGAGTGTCTCAGAAGATGGGTGCAGTTCTCCAGTGTTACCTAAACCATTGAATCTGAGCACATCACATGGTTGGTTTTTTTTTCGATACTCTGCATTAGCAAACCAGAGAGAAATAGCTGGTGTACCTTTTATATGAGTTGAAGCCGTGCGTAGTCCAGCTGTCAGAATAAAGAGACAGATTTTTTTTTTTATGAGAACTGTAGAGCATGAGGCAAGGGGCAGTTCAAAATTTTCAAGTTTTTTTACAAGCTTTTGCTGCTCTGAACAACTGTGTGTGTGTGTTCATGCAGACACAAGAGTCAGTCATCAGGAACACAGATGCAAGAGTAGTTACTCAATGGAATATCTTTTTTACACCATTTACTTATATACAAATTTTGTTTGATTAAAATATTGAACTACCATAAGCAATAATGAACGGTGTCTTCACAGATATTGCAGGAATGTACATGAACCAGAGAGAAATGCTTTAAAAAAATTAAAAAAACAAAAATCTGAAAATTGTGAACTACCCCAGCAATGAAATGCTGTACTTCCAAAGAGAATTGGGCTGCTTCTATTGATTTTGATAGAGAAAGATCCCAGGGATCAGTCATAAATTGGTCTTGTTTGATAATGTGGGCATCCACACAAAAAAAATAAAAACAAAAGAAAAACCCTGTAAATGTTCCTTTGTAAAACTTGTAAATTTTATTTATACTGTCTTGTTTTGTACACACATTTATGTGTAGTGAGCTCTGAATACATTGAAAATGCACTATATTTTTCTATTTTACTTGCAGAGCGTCACAAACAAACATGTATATTCAGTGCTACATAATGTGTTTTCCCACATTTAGGACCAAAGATAGTTATCAAAAACTTAAATGCATCATTTCCCCCCTCCTTTTTTCTCCCCCTTTTAGATCACTGTACAGTGTTATATTTGTCATTTTATTTATTTGTTTCATTAGAAAAATCAGTTTGGTTATACTAATTTTTTTGTTCCCACCCCCACCCCTCACCTTTGTTTAAGAAAAATCTGTAAAAAGCTTTTAACTAGCATAATCCCGTTACATAGACACTTCCATTTGTAATCTTTGTAATAGACTGTAAATATATTTTTGGAACTATAATGCAATGTGCATAAGGGTTATTTTTCAGTGTCCATATATGATTGTTTATACAATTCACAGCACTTTACAGTCATGCTGAGAAGCCTAATTTATTGCCTGGATTTGGGCAGAGTAAGAAAAAAAAGGTGAATATTCTTATTTCGTATTAGATGATTGTCATTCGGTAGAAACGGAGTTATTTTCATGTATGCAGCTCAAGATGGTTTTTTAACTATTAAAATTAATTTTCTAGAAATGCTGTAGAAGTAAGACGCAGAGTAAACTGCATGCCCAATACTGAAATTAGTGTGCGCAAGCACTCAGCCAAGGCACTTGAAGTAGCCATTGGAACACTCTTACTTAATAAACATCCAGTTTGTGTTACAGTAAATGCTAAGTGCCTCACTACTGGGGTGGCATCTGTGGGCAACCGCACAGGGTGCTTGTCGGTTTTGCTGCTGCTTTAGGCACCCAGCTATGAATTTAGGAGCCTAAGTTCAGACACCCGCTTCCTTAAAAATCTCGGTTTTTGTTTCGAAGGGCTTGGTGATTAAAGGTGCGATGCAGCAATGCTGGTATTGCTGGGAACCCACAAACCCTTAACTGCGAGAGAGTTGAGGCCAGGCTTCACCTTTACGATTTGTTCAATATTCTGAAGCACAGAGGCCTCAAAGCATGTGTGGTGACCTGGGCTCACACATGTAAAGGTGAGGGCCCTAATGGTATTTCTTCCTTATTTTTCCTTGTTTGATTTAAGCCATCTTCTTTGAATAGTAAATATGTCTTAGCATTCATTTATATACCTTGACTGCCTTAATGTTGCCACAGATTTTTACACATTTGAAAGTGGTAGAGTAGACCCAGAAAGCACAATCGCTATCAATATTCCAATCGTATCTATTTGTTCAGAACATGACTGCAATTTAGAGCACATGCAAGTAAATGGATTTGTAACTGGCGGAGCAGCAACATATCGACATTGGTTGCAGTTCCCCAGGTTCCAGGAAGACATAGTCCAGTATAAGAAAAATAAAAAGTGCCAGAGAAAATTGATGTTCACGGGAGGAGCCGGAGAAAAAGTTGGGTCAGAGGGAGAATTAATGGCTGAAATGATGAAACAAAGAAAATATCTTCATTCCAGCTTAATTTCATTGAATTTGGAAATTGTGCATTGCTAACAAAGACAGATTATCGTCGGCGAGGCTGATTTTTCTTGCCTTTGTCCATCTACAAGCATCTATGAAAGGGATGCCTAAGACAAGCAGGATGAATCTCCCTCCGGGAACGCTTATTTCCATTACCTGTAGAGGGAACCCAGATGATTAGCTTAAATTAGGCATCTAATGTCTAGATAGTTAAAGGTAGGTGAGGTGATTCCCACCCCGTATGTCCTTGGCTGCTAACAGATTCCCCCGCAAGCTGAGTGTCGTAGAAAGGCAGCCCCTCCACTACTAGTATGCCCCAGAATGTATTTAAACTGGGCTTTATTACAGAGAGGTGATTTTTTTTATTATTATTTGGAGATTTGTAACAGATCATCTAAATGCTTTTTGTATATGACTATTAATTCTTGAAAAAAAACATAGTTGTGATTGTTCTAAGGAAGACCTGCCTAGGAAATTACAGTTATTTAATATTTTAAATAATCAGAAATTTTTGCTGACGTACTGCTTCAGTCCAGAGGTTGTGTGATCAGATATGATAGTTGCTGTTTGCAAAACCATGTTTATCTAAAGCCTTGTCATGTAAAAATCTCCAGGAGGCAAAGATGCTTAAATGTATCTCAAATTGAATGTTGCCCTTAATATCTCAATAACTGAGCTCTGTCTGTATTATTCACCTTTTAAAATGAGGTTTTTTTATATTTGTTTAAGTTATCTGGCATCCAATGAGGGAGTTCGAAAAAAAATGATTTTAACTTAAACTTGCTTTTCTCCACTAACAGTAATATACGGTAAATAGTTTCCACTGTTTTGAATGTTGCAAAAGCTATCGCTTTTATGTGGGGGATTAAGGGGTTTATTTTTGTTTTGTTGTTGGTATTTTTTTACATTTATTGGTTAGTAGTTGAAATAAAAAAAATAATAATAATTTGTCCTTAACTTTCTAAATAATTCATATCTAGCAATTTTGAGAATGATTTAAATTCTGCGACTTTTGGGTTATTACTGTGATGGTGATCGTGTTTCCACAGCCATAAATACCATGCGTTGCTGAGACACCCTGCCATAGGGGTGGATTCAGCAGGCAGTCTGTTGCTCAGTAATAGCATGAAGCCGTCCACTGGCTGCGTGTGAGGAGTGAAGGCCAACTCAGCCAAAAAAGGGTCATTTTGCCTTTTAAAAAAAAATATATGTGACATGTTAGAGCTAACACATCCTTAATGCATTACTTCCCCCATGCAGATAGAAAACGTTATGCTTCCATATGCATTTAGGGGTTTAATTCATTTGTTTCTTTGTTCTTTTTTTTTTTTAATGATTTTATTTTAAACGGGTGACATTTGGGTTGCTTGTGGAAGAGAACAGTTCCCAGACAGGATGACAAGCCCGGTTTAAGAACCGTACAATGCAAATTCTTGCCTAACAGTAATACTGGCAGCAGGTGCTGCAGGGGTATCCAGGCAGCTGGTGCTATGATTTGCTGAGCAACTAGCACAGCAGGGTTTCGGCATGTTTGGGACCGGTTAGGATTGTATTTCTGATGAATTAACTGATATGTAGAAACATGCAAAGTTTTTCCCCCGCTAACTTGGAATGGCCTTGCAGATGGTAGACTTGGGATTCTCAAGGCTGCTCAAAAGTCTTATCCTCAAACTATTTTCTAGTAAAATAAGACATTCTGGGCAGCAGCCTATATTTTCTCTCCTATTCCCTCAAGGCTTGTCAAGCATGGCCAACAATTATTTATAAACAGAGATCTTTATTGTTTACATAGTGCAGCCTTCTATTTATGTGGGAATAGGCAATCCTGTAATGAAATTTCCTACTGAAAAGATTGGGGAGGGGTGAGGGAAAGGGGAGGAAATAAAG
This sequence comes from Jacana jacana, assembly GCA_013400555.1. NCBI lineage: Eukaryota > Metazoa > Chordata > Aves > Charadriiformes > Jacanidae > Jacana > Jacana jacana. Next base: position 3,856 of record VZTM01017198.1, on the reverse strand, counting down.
AAGTTTGTGGGAAAAAAAACCAACAAACCAAACATGAGAAGAAAGAAAGAAAAACCCAATCCAACAAATGACCTGTGAAATCCAAAGTATGACTGGGTTCATTATTTTTATTACACGTATCATTTTCTAATATAAGAGATTAAATCATAGGCATAAAATCTTCAATATCCTGACAGAAGAGTAGTGGCAGAATGCAAACCACAATTGTGAGAGCTTTTTTCCACTCATTTTGTGAGGTTTTAAAGTTAGGATAATTAACACGAGCATTTAAAGTCTGTTGGGACAAGCTAAGGGACATATTTAGTGTGTCTATAATATCCTCGAAATTCTCAGTGTGCTTTCAGGGTGGGTATGGGTCAGACAGCTTGAAAGCGAAGGGTATCATGTAGAGTTTATACGCTGTAAAGACCGTGTAGGTTATGTCCATCGAGATTCCGGAAGGCTCAAGGTTAAAGAGGAAAAAGCTCACTTCTCTACTTAGTGAAAAGTGAGAAGAGGGGAGCGCATGGAAAGAGAGGGTGTGAATCCATTCAGAATGTGTGAGTCTAACTCACAGGGCTCTGTAAAATGTTGGCAGGCGAATTAAGGGGCATCAAAAATTTGTGTTTAAGTAAAGAGACACTGTTAATAAAATATACCTAATAATCTAACGTGGAGCGGTTTCAGTAGTCTGATTTTTCCTCAGGCCAGATTGGAATTTGTCAAAGAGACTAAATTGAGACAGATGGGAAAGCAACTGGTAATATACAGCTCATTCAAGCAGACTTGAAAGAGACATGAAAGGGGAATTTTACATTGAAAGCCTGAAAATAAAACATGAACTCTTGATGATATTTACTCTCAAAAGGTTTGAGAGCAGTTTTCTTTAAGACTAGGGTAATGATAGCAGATTTTAGCACTGATACTGTATAAATTGGTGAAATTAATGTCTAATTAGAGTGACCAAAAAGAACCACAAGTCAAAAAGTAGTTGATGTCTTGATAGACTGAAAAAGACGCGATACAGCCATGCAAAGCTTGTGTAGCCAGCCAAATGAATCTTGGACAAAACAAGACATAATACCTAGTGCCAGAAAGCTAAATCAGGAACAGAAAATCTATTCATCCATGGACTGAGGCTTCTGCATTTAATTGAACCAAATAACCAATTGTAGAACTCAGCTGCTAATAATAATTAATACTAATAATGAAAAACTTCAACTTAGAGATCATTAATGAATTATAATATGGTTAACACTGAAAAACATATTCAGTGCTTAAGCCATAGCTGGTGCCCAAAGACTTAATGTTTGCTATTGCTATTGGAGTTCCATGACTGAGTATTTCAAGACATTTGTAAACCAGAGATGTTGTAACCCAAAGTCCGTCCCCAAAACCTTCCTCTTTCCTGCCAAAAAAACAAAAAACGCCCAAAAGAAAAAAGAACGCTGTAAGGTTTATCAAGTGAAAGAGAAATTATCTTCTGATTATTTCCTTAGAATTACCAGGAAAACCATGAGTTTCTTACATTAAGAAACAAACTTCCTGCTCCAAAGATGCAGTCTCACTAAGAACAAAAGTAATCCAGTAATTTTTTACTAGGACATCTAAATCTGGCTTGAAAAGGCTATACTAAAGGATGGTAGATAAAATATATCCACATTGATCCCTCAAGTTTCATGTCTGTAGAAACATAACTCAGGCAGTTTCTTGCCTATCATTCAACCTGTCTTACTATGGCAGCTTCCTCTGGCTTCCTTAAGGGCTGTGTGTCTCCTTTTAAGATGACTGCTGGAAAACATGTTTCCATTTCCTTTCCTCAGGGACCAGCCATCCTGTGCCAAGAATGTATGTATACCTTGAGAGTAAGAAGGTGCAGGAATCTCAGATCAGTTCTCTCCAGGATGTTCTTTTAAGTCATAGTCATGAATTAAATGTGTTTTCCCGCTGAGGTTGCACATAGTAAATTGCATGAGAAGTCTGATTTAAACTGAAATAAACTTAGTAAAGTCATCCAGATACCTCCTGAAGACCACTCAGAAATGCCAGGTTTTAAGTGGTAGGTAGGATTTGTTCGGAAAGTGAAA